>CAUYLG010061203.1:0-112987 GCA_963573385.1 Cacajao melanocephalus
TTAATATTTTGATGTTTTTAAAAAAATGTGGCACATATACACCATGGAATACTATGCAGCCATAAAAAACGATGAGTTCGTGTCCTCTGTAGGGACATGGATGAATCTGGAAACCATCATTCTCAGCAAACTGACACAAGAACAGAAAATGAAACACCGCATGTTCTCACTCATAGGCAGGTGTTGAACAATGAGAACATGTGGACACAGGGAAGGGAGCATCACACACTGGGGTCTGTTGGGGGGGAAATAGGAGAGGGACAGTGGGGGGAAGGGAGGTTGGGGAGGGATAATACAGGGATAAATGCCAGATATAGGTGATAGGGGGATGGAGGCAGCAAACCACATTGCCATGTATGTACCTATGCAGCAATCCTGCATGATCTGTACAAGTACCCCAGAACCTAAAGTGCAATTTTATATATATATATATATATATATATATATATATATATATATGACTTCAGAATACATTGCGATCAGTTTTCTATGACATTAAATATTCTTGCACAAAATCATTTTCAGTGGCTGCTGAGTATCCCACCATGGAGATGAAGGATGATTTAATTATTGACTCTTCTGTTGCTGGCTATTATAAACAATTCTGGAAATAAAAATTCTTTTGTTGAAAAAAAAGGGTTTTTATTAAGAGAAAAACAGATTACAAAGAAGTATGCATAGAGTGACCTCAGGTTTATTGAAAAAAAGTATGCATATTTATGTTTATGTCTAAGTATTGAAAAAAATCCTAAAGTACCTACACCAACATATTAGCAGATTGTTAGATTAAGACTGCATAGGTAGACAGGGGCCAGGACACGAGAATTCAGGAGGTTAGAAGAATAGTCTGTGTGAGAGAGTGATCCATTTGCAGACGAAGGCCCAAAACCCAGGGATGTCAAAGCTTAGAGAAACTACTGGCCATAAAGGGACCAAGATAAGTTATCAACATGTCCTCATGGCTGAGCAGCAAGGAATCATGGGAGCCAGGATTAGAGAGTCATGTGGTCAGATGGGAGCATCTGGAGGACAGCCACGCCACAGTCACATTTCAGTCCCTTGAAGGATAACCAACCAAGGTAAGTAGGACTTTCTGCAAGGGCAATTACAAGGCAATAGGGTACATCAGCAGAACAGGGGTCAGTGATCAGTATCGGTGTCCCAAATTAGAGGCCCAAGGGCCACCAGTGTGGCATAGTACTGACCTTACAGATTGTGGTTAGAGCTAGATGGGAAGGAAGAAACCTGATATCTATCAACAGTAAATATGATCCAACTCTGCTCACATATTTCACAATTTTAAGTCATTTTGGTAACTAAAACAATAACTACAGCAACTAGAAAAAGCAAAATTAAAACAGGTATGAAGTTCCCAAAAAATACAAGTAAAGAGAAAGTAATGAGAACAAGAAGCCAGTGAAAATGGTTGGTGAAAATACTCTGAGAAGAAAGTTCAAATAGCTAATTCATTCATTGGTTTTATAAAACTGTCACTTATACAATGTCAGGCATGGCAGGAGGTATTAGGCTTTGTGCTGAGCAAAGACAAACAAAAGCGTCCCCTGACCTTGCAGAATTCCAATTTAGTTTGCTCAGAAGTCCACATAAAATACCAACTACAGTTAAATAAACAAAATGTACATGATATCAGAACCTGATGTACTCTAAAGTCTTAAAAATAGTTTTAGACTCAAAGAGAGAGAAAAGGAGAAAGTTAAGGCTTTCTTCCTTTCAGTTGAGAAAATGCTAAAAAAGTGCTCTCCTCTATAAATTGGGAGGGGAATACATCTTTTATTCCATCTTGGATTTTTTTAGACTGGAGTGTTTATTTTCTCAATGAATCATTTGTTCTCATTTCCCCACCACATCTCGAAAATTTCTGAGTAATTTCATCAGTTTATTTTTTCACAGTCATGAAGACAAAACGCTCCATTATCAGAGCTTCCCATTTCATAAGCCTTCTAGTCAATGGAGGGTTTCACTGCGCAAGGGAGTAAAGGCAGACTATGTGTGGGGTGGGCCTGGGAGGAGGAGTCTGGATGCCTGAGGATCACGCTCACTCAGACACATCAGGACACAAATTGAGACCCCTAGCAATCCATAAAACCTGCCTGGGAGGCAAGTCTTAACTGTCTGGGCAAAGGTTCAGTTTAGGACAGATTCTTTTTTCTTTCCTTTTTCCCTCTAGCATTTGCTCCCTCATCCATCTGTCACAGCTGCAGAGCTCCCCAGCCATGAAGGAATCTGACCCCAAATTCTATTTTAGTCCTAGTGATGCTTTGCATTTATCAGAAATAAATGCAACCACTGAAGACAACTAATTCTGCTCAGGCAGGTTAGAGTTTTCAACTGGGTCACAAAAGGATCTTAAATATCCACATGAACTGTAATAAGGCCAATGAAGACACAGTGGAGAATTTCCAACTAGCCAGTGAAAAACTGGAGGAGATAATTTGTCTTTGTTATACTCTTTTAATTTTTCAAATTAGTGTCAGTTTTAAAGTCAAACAAATCTGGGGCTCAGTCCCAGTTCTGCCATCTGTATGGCATACACCCCAGCCATATGAGTTTGGGTAAGTTATTTAACATTTGTTTCTTTATCTGTAGAATGAGAATAATCATATTTATTGGATTTTTTGATGGGCATTAGGAATAATATGTCCCTGACACTAGAAATTTAACAAAATGTAGCTATGTATTGATTGACCTGGCCTCCTATTCCTTCTCAAAGCTCTGACCTTTATACATTATCAGAAAATGACTTTGCTCCTGACTTCACGTAGAAAACAGAAATCGTTAGACAGAAACTGCCTTAACTTGCTGCCAATCTCACTACAAAAAGGTCTGCGTCTTTATCCTTCTTCCAGTGTTGGAAGATGTGCTTCTTATCCTATGAAGTAGGATGATTACCCCACCCCACTAAGCTTTCTCAGAAATTCAGTGGTTTATCTCTGCCGTCCTCATTCTTCAGCCTTTTCTTTCCCACTGGATTCTCTGTATTAATATTTAAACATATACTCTATATTTTTTAATAAACGTCTTCCTTGAAAGCATGGCCCTCTCCCAGCTATTGCTTGTCATTTTCTTATCTTATCTGGCTAAATTTTTCTAAAAGCCTGTTTAAAAGAAATAACTCTAATTCCTTATCTTTCACTTGTTCCTCAGCTCACTTTTATCTGGCAGAGGCACCCAGGGCTCTACCTAAATTGTTGTCACCAACGTGCCCCTATGTTGCTGAACAGACACCTCTCCATTCTCATCTTGAGTTCTCAGTTGTATCTGTTTTAAGTGTCACTCCCTCCTTGTGAAAACACTCATTTCTTCTGGATTCCATGATGTTAGATTCTCTTGCTTCTCCTTTTGAAGTCTACCTTTTCAGTTTCCTTTGGGGAAGCTTCAACTTCACTGGATCTTTAAATGTAAGAATTTTTCATGGCTTGGGACCAGGCACTGCTTTTTCACTCTAAAACCTCTAAGATGATCCTTTCCTAAGCTTTCAATATGTTCAATGTAAAGACTTATCTTTAAGTTTCAAACCCATTTATCTAACAGCCTATACAGTGTCACCCCTTGGATGGTGTACAGTTTTGTACATTCACTATGCACAAAATTGAATTCATGATGTTCCACTCTAAAGATGTTTCATTTCTAGTATTCTACATTTCAGTAATAGTTTTGCCATTTACCTAGATGTTAACGCCAGAAATCTGAGCGACATCATTTTCCTGAGTTCTTGATGTTAAAAGTGCTCAATTTAATTGGACAATGTGAGTAAGTTGAGGAAAATTTAGGCGAGTTGTTTTTCCACTAATTTCTCCAGCTAGTCCAGTGAAGTCATTCTATAATAGCAAGAGTAGATTCCAGGACACTAATTAGAAGGTTATGAAAAAAAAACTAGCAGAGGAATGATAGTATCTTGGGCCCAGAGAGTAGTAGTAGAGACTCACGGTAAATGTGCAAAATGAGATTCACAGACATTGGTGACTCATGGAATGTTTAAGAACAGCAAAAGAAAGGTACAACAGAGCTGTCCCAAGTTTCTGGTATAACTGATGAAAGAAAGACATGATGGATGACCAAAAACAACAAAAAAATGGCCAGTTCAATAAATGGCAAGAAAAAAGATAAAGGAGACAAAAATTAACATATTAACAAGAAAGCAAAAGATAATAAAATGGTAGAAATAAATCCACATATTTGTCAGCCATGGCAATGTATGTAACTGGTTACATCTTCAATTAAAAGATAAAACTGATTGGATTTTAAAATTGAATTCTATGTTATTTACAAGAGAATTCTAAAATATAACAAATTAATGTTGAAAGTAATGAAATATATGAGAGAAGTACTAACAAAAAGTTCATATAGTGTTGGAAATCATGGTCTTCAAGGTGAAAAACGTTATTTGGGGTAAAGCAAGTATGGCATGCTCTCCCCTTTTTTCGGCCTAACATTCTTCAATTTCCCTTCTTCCTGACTAATGGAACTTCAATTAGGTTTGGGGCACCAATGGGCCCAGTTTAAAATATTAATTTTTCTAGGGTCAGGCGCGGTGGCTCAAGCCTGTAATCCCCGCACTTTGGGAGGCCGAGGCGGGCAGATCACGAGGTCAAGAGATCGAGACCATCCTGGCCAACGTGGTGAAACCCTGTCTCTACTAAAAATACAAAAATTAGCTGGGCGTGGTGGCGTGCACCTATACTCCCAGCTACTCAGGAGGCTGAGGCAGGAGAACTGCTTGAATCCGGGAGGTGGAGGTTGCAGTGAACCGAGATTGTGCCACTGCACTCCAGCCTGGCACCTGGCGACAAAATGAGACTCTGTCTCAAACAAACAAACAAAACGAATTTTTCTAGACTCTTTTGCATCAGGGATGATCAGTGACCATTTCTGGACACAATTATATAGGTGGAAAATTACTGGGGCTGGGTGTGGTGGCTCACGCCTGTAATCCCAGTACATTGGGAGGCTGGGGTGGGAGGATCACTTGAAGCCAGGAATTCAAGACCAGCCTGGCCAACATGGTGAAACCCATCTCTACTAAAAAGACAAAAATTAGCCAGGTGTGGTGGTGCAGGCCTATAGTCCCAGCTTCTCAGGGGGCTGAGGCAGGAGAATCACTTGAACCTGGAGGCAGAGGTTACAGTGAGCCGAGATCGCACCACTGCACTCAAGCCTGGGTGACAGAGGGAGAATCCATCTTAAAAAAAAAAAAAAGCAAGCAAGAAAGAAATCTACTGTACTTTGGGAAGGCTATTATTTTCCTGATGTAATTATTCTCCTGACAGTTGTAGATAGCATGCAGCTTTTGTCCTTCAACCTTCTACCATTTTCTTACGTGTAATGCCAAGTTGATGCTGGGGGAAGGGGAGCCATTCAATGACCATAAATTTGAAAGTAAAATTGCAAGAATGGTGGAATAGGAAATTAGAATGATATGAGTCTTTGAAAACTAACTTGAGGAGCATGACCAGCTCTGAGCTATTACTAAATTTCTTATTTCTTGAGAAAAATGTAATTCTCTTACTAAGCCACTCTGGTTGATTTTCCATAACATCCAGCTGATCTCATTTCCAGCCGACATAATGATATAAGGAACAATTTGCCAGGAAGATATAATGACCCTGAACCAGCATGTATTTGCAAGAAAGAGAAATCAACAAATTCACAATCATGGAGGGAAATTATAATACACTTCTTTCTGTAAATGATAACCAAGGCAGACAAAATATGTAAGAATATAGATCATTTGAACAACACAATTAACGAGCTTCATCTAAGGAATGCATATGGAACCCTGAATTCAACAACAGGAGAGAATACATCTTTTTAAGGAACCACGGAACAGTTATAAAAGTTGACTATATGCAAGGCTACAAAGTAAGTCTCTGTTAATCCAAATAACTGGTATTCTTCAGAGAATGTTCTACAACCAAATTCACTATAAGTCAAAGATAAAATGTCAAACAAGTCCACAGATTTGGAAGTTCAAAAACACACTTCTAAATTACCAGTTAAAACAAGGATTATTATCAGAATTAGGAGCTACTCAGAACTGATGACCGACAAGATGCAATAAAAGACTACCTCAAAAAGTTGGAAAAAATATTGAACCACACCAAAACACAAAAGTCAAAACAAAATAGAAGGGGGAAATATAAAAAATAAAGAGAAAAGATAATGCCAAAAGCTGGTTTTAAAGTTAGTTATGTCCTTGATCAAATGAATCAAGAGAAAAAGAGATAAAGAAAAAAATGTTACAAGTGAAAAAGAAGCCATAACTATGTGTATATTAGGAACTTTTAGAAATGTTAGAGAATACTATGACCAACTTTATGCCAAGAAATTTGAAAACTTAATGAAATGGAAAATTGTCTAGAAAAACAATTACCAATGTCAGAATCAAGAATAGATAACTTGAAAACATTATAACTATTAGATCAATCAAATCAGTTATTTAAAGCCCACCTCAAAAAGTCCTCTAAGACAGATAATTTTGCAGGCACTTTATACCAAATCTTCAAGGAGCCAATATTCTCTATCTTACATAAATTTTTCTAGAGGAAAGATTTTAAAAAGGAATTTTCTCTAATTCATTTTATGAAGCTAGTGTAACTTTGATATCATAACCAGACATGAACAGTACAAGAGAGGAAAATTATAGGCCAATTGCCTTTATGAATAAAGCTACAAAAATGTAAAGAAATTAGAAGCAAGCAAAATGAAGTAATATACGGAAAAAATAATAAATCATGACAAAGTAGGGTTTATTATCACCGTTCACGGATGACTTAACATTAGACAATCTAATATTGTATTCTACCACAAAGCATAATGGAAATGGAAAATGTAAAACAATATTATCTTCTCATTAGGTATTTTAAAAACATGAAAATTTAACACTCATTCAAGAGATATATATTTTGCAAGCTATAAATATTAAATCTGATAAAACATGTTCATCAAACATTCACCAAAAACATCATTCTTAATGATGAAACACTAGAAGCATCCCTTTAAGAACAAGACAAGAATACTTTCTTGCCTCATTTCTGCATTATATTGTACAGGAGGACCTAACAGTGCCCTACTTAAGAAAAATAATAATCAGCTGGAAGATTAAAGAGGAAAAAAAATTGTGTTTTGTTAAAAATGACAATGTTAAGAGAATCTGCAAACTAATTTAATAACCAAATATAAAAACTTCCCAGATATGCATTTTCAAAAACCAATAGCATTTTTGTTCACTGCCCCCCCCAAAAAAAAGTAACCTTAGAAGAAGATGTCTATGCATCAAAAACTATATTGTACTGATAAATACGTCTAAAAAAACCTATAAATGATTTTAAGAAGACCATTATTATTGAATGACATAAAACAATACCCTGTACAAAACAGTATTTGTCATTCTTTAGCCCTTTCTACTCCATTTTCTTCTTCACAGTACTCATCATCTCTTAACATATATATTTTTTGTAATTATTTGTTTCCTCCTACTTTTTATACTTTGTAGAGTATGAAGTCCTAAAAGCCAGTGCCTTTTCTGCTTTTATTTTCTGATGCTTAACAGTTTACAGAATAATGCCTGGCACATATTATGGCTCAAAAAATATTTTTGAATGAATTAATGAGCACCTGAATCAATGGAGAAATAAATTATGTCTATAGACAAATAAAATCAATATTATAAAGTTGTGAATTCTAGTCAAATTAATATATAAATGCAATACAATTTTAAAAATAAAAATGGTTAAATTGGTTTTCATAGAGCTGGATTAGCTGATTCTAAAACTCTTAAGGAATAATGAAGGGCTAAGAATAGTCGGTCCATGTAAGAGGGAGGAGAGGAAAGTTGAGTAGGAAATTTGAGCTGGGAGTTGAGTGAGAGATGATTCATGCTAGGAGGTTCAACAATTACTAATATAATTAGTATTATATTGATGGAATTGATGGAATATAAACTGATGGAACAGAAAAGAATATCCAGAGAAAAACAAATGCGTATCTGGAAGCTTACTTCACAATGCTTTGCTATCTTTAGGACTCTCTTAGAGAAGCTTGGGCCCAGTTACTACAGGTTCATCTGCATTACCATCTTTGAGGAGACATTTAGTAATCCCCGCAACTTAAAAAAAATGGTCAGGTTTTGAAGACCAGTGTAAAATTAGTATTATTTTTGTCTTATGCTTTATTTGTATCATGTTTTTCCAACCACATATTGCCTCTCTTTTGCTATTCTATCAAGGTAAGAAGGATATTAACATAGTCCTTGACAATTTCTCAAGACACTGTCTTTTTATATAATAGGTAGAGGGTTATTTTTTAGATGAAAATAGAATCATATCACTCTCCTCCTAAAAATCCTTCAGTAGGTTTCCATTGTGGTTTAGGGGATAAAGATCTCAAATACATAACATGGCTTCCTTTTTCATTGTGAAATTCTGTTTGCACAATTTCTCTTTGGTCTTCCTCTGGTACTTTCTATTCATATTTTGGCCTCAGCATAAATGCTAGTTCTTTGGGAAAACTTTCCCTGACTCTTCATACCAGATTTTACTCCTTTGGTTCAGGTTCCTTGACTATCTTGTATTTTTTCTTGCACTACTTCTCACTATTTTAATTAAATAACAATCTGTGTAATCATTTGCTTAAGGTCTACCATTCTCGTAGTTGAAACACTGTGAAGGTAGAGAACCCAGGACATAGCAGTGCAATGCCTGGTACACAGTAACAGTTCAGTATAGAGTTGTAGAGTGCATAAATTTGCATGTTTAATATTACAATATGACTAGAAAAAAGTGAAATAAAAAATAACTATATTCCAAATAACAGAACCTGTAAGTGAAGCTTCTATCACTGATGATCAAAATTACTTTTAATTGCATCTACTGTAAAATATGACAGTTGTCTCCAAAGGACTCACAAAGTTCAAAAAGTGGCTTTTGTTACTATCTCAAGTGTTCTCAAGTCAGAAGTTTAAGTGATTAAATCACAAGAGGAAAGGAGCATCAGTGGAGTACAGCAGAGTAATGTGGAGCAGGGCATCTTCTCCTTCTTACTTCCTTGAGGGGGCTCACACTGCAGGGAGTCAAAGGAAGGTTGGGAGTAAGAGAACAGAACCAGCAGAAGGGCAAAACTCCCAAGCCAGGCACAGGTTTCTAAGGCTACAACCTTGATGTTAATTCCTCATAATTTAGAACACTAAAAGACACAAGTCACTTCACCCAAGAGACAATGTGGATGCTGAATGTCAGCATTTCAAAGAAGGTATTGAAATTAAATTTTGAAAACCAGAAAAACGACTCAAGTTTGAAAGTGCAAATGGTAGACTCATCAGTCTTTCCAGATAATTAGCTTCTTGGAACTGCTTCTTCCATCCTTTGATGGGATCATCACCATTTTTTGACTGTAATTAGAGTGACCAATCTCAGCTCCTGGACAGGGTCAAATATATTATCAGTTGTCTCATCCTAGACCTAAAACAGATGAGCAGAAAAGAAACTGTCATCCCTTTGGAATGATTTAGGAGTGATTCCTAAATGAAAGCCAAGGAAAATGCTTGAGTGTGACCAATTAGGTTCAAATGAGAAACATCCCATGAGCTCCAACTTTGGGCAAGCGCCTGGGCCAGGCTCACTGTGGTAGACACGAGAAAATCAGGAAAGGACTGGGCCACCAAGGAGCTCCTGGTATAATTGGGAGCAAAGACACAGCAAGAGAAATGCAAACAGCACAACTGTGGATCAGTTACAAGAATCATGGAACTCCAATTCCAGCTCTAGGTGACCATGAACAGTTCCACTTAACCTTGACAAGACTTCTTTTTCTCTGTCTATATATCCTTTGACCAGACGATCTCTAAGGTGAGTTCCATCAATCCCACTGCCACTCCTTCTCTTTGACTTAGCCATAGCATATAAGTGATGTCCCAAGGACAGCAGCTGAATATTTGTTTAATTGTCTAATCAATAGATCAGGCAATAACTGCAGTAGAAGCTTATTTAAGAAGGTGGAGTAACCTGCATCACATATATGCTTCTGTTCTTTCTAGCTGAGGAAGGCAGAAAAGGATTTAAGGGGAAGGTCAGATTTGAGTTGAGGCCAGAAAGATTAACAGAAGAGATACTAGGGGAAGAGTAAAGGTAATTCCATCAGCATTTCCTTAATATTTCGTGTTGCAGTAAACACAGGAGGGCACATCTGTGGTGCACGCTGGGGTAAACCCACCAGGCGAGGAGGTAAGGCTGGGAGTAAAGGGGGCCCACCTGGCCTTCCACAAAGCTGAGGGGAAATTTGTATTCAGCATGCCTGTAGGGCATCAGTGGCACACCTGTGTCCTGCAGCTGGCACTTGTGCCAACTGGAAAACTACAATCTAGAAGTCTGATAGCAGGAAAGAGCATTCTGCTTTTTTCAGATTTCTGGTGGAGTCAGGTGTAGAAGTGTGTGAGAAGAGTTGCAGGGAGAAAACCTATGGAAACATATTTGTATCTTGGTTGTGGACCTTGAGAAAATAATAATTAACATGTATTGAAAATCCCATCTCTATTACAGGTACTAGTCCAAGCCATAATTCATTTCTTAAATAACTTCACAGGTAAATTCAGATATTAATATCTTTAGGTGAAAACTGAAGCGTAGAGAGAAATGGTACCATAGCGTCTGTGGAGGGGTAGACTGGGAGAGTATTCCTGAGAGGCAGTGCAATCACTGTGGTTGGGAAGGTGATAGTGCCAAGTTAGATGACAAATATATTTCAACTGCCCTTACATTCCAAAAGCTGGCACTTCCAGCCTGAGAATGAACTGTAATGCATCAAGTTGGGCCTAACACATAAGAAGTTTCTTGCAATGAAGTACCAGTGCATTATGCTGTAGAAAGAACAGACGAACACACAATCAGTAGAGAGCATGGGACAGAAGAACCTGGAATTACTCAATTTACTTAGGAGCTTTTCAGAACTGAGGAGGGGTCACGAGTCAGATTAAAGGAAGGAAGTCCAAGCCTTAGGACCTGGATTTCAACAGGAAAAGCCCTGGTGCAGCATCCCTCAGTATATGTTCCCTACCTCAGGCCTGTTTGTGGGGTGAGCGAGGGTAGGTAACAAGACTGGGGAAAAAGACAGATGTTGGTTCTGCCAGGGTTTGGACCACCAGATTCACTACGGCCTAAACCTGCTCAAAATGGTCTACAGATAAGTTTCATAGTTTCTCATGAGACTGATGGATAGCCAATGAAGTGCTGTAAGCAAGTTTTACGTGGATCACTATGGCTGGAATATAGGTAATGGACCAGAAAGGAGGCAAGGTGGTGGCTTAGATCAGTTGTGTCCAAAGAGGATTCATATGCCCCAGAGGTATACAATGTGGTGCTCTGGAATATGGTAAGGAAATCAAGTAACTTTATCTTTGTTATTTTAAAAATAAAATAAAGTCTACTCAAACAGAATATAAAGATGGACACAGGTACCCTCTTTTGATTCCAATCAAGTCATTAATTGAAATATAATTTCAATTTCTATCATTACTATTAATGATTAACCATATTTGGTTCATATTGTTACTTGAGATATTTGCTAATTACAGTATAAAGCCATTATAATCAAGACAGTTCAGATACAATATTTCAAATATACAATATTTCATCTTTATCTTAGTGAAATTTTTGTGTATGTTTTTAACATGTTCATGAAAACTAGTAAAAGAGTACATGAATATAATTATTAAACAAGAAAATATACATCTATTGGCAGTCAGTGTGTGCTCAAAATTTTTTTATTAATAGAAGGGCAGTGAATCAGTCTGGATCCATTCAGGAGAGAGAAATCATCCAGTAATTCAAACAGGGAAAGTTTAATATAAGTAAATACTCTAACAGAGGATTGAAGTAATGAAGGATAGGCTAGCAAGAAGTACGATGAACTCTAAAAACTATAGGATTAGCAGATATGAGGAGCAGAGCACTCAAGGAAGAGAAATACAGACCTTGTTAGAGGGGGCACAGAAACCCAAACCCTGCCCTCAAGGCTGAAAGCCAGACCTTATTGGAGAGGGTGCAGCCATCATCACTCACTGAATGGCAGAGAAGTCAATGTGGTACTGCACCAGCAGAACTTACCAGAAATCTGCCATCTAGGTGCTAGAAAAAGCTGTTCATGGGAAAGTATCTCACCAAGAGGGTGCCTGGGGAATCTGCTGCCCACTGGGTGCTGCTGATTGCTATGTACTTCAGGGGCTGAGTGCTGGAGAGGCCATGTGTGTTGTGGAGCCTTGCTCTGAAGCGGCTGCCGCCCACATTGCAGGAAGCGGGTCCTAGGTGCTGGAGGAAGTGTGCTTCCCTGTAGAAGCCTCAGGGGAGGACACCAGGGTTAGGAAGAAAAAAAACCCCTTCCTCTTGCAGTGCCTCTCCAGCGCCCTCTGCTGACAGAGCATAACATCGTGCTGGGTGATAAAAGGAAGTGTATTTAGAGGTCCCAACTTGACTTTTCCAGAGCAGGAAATGAAGGGTGAATTTAAACCTGAGAGAAAATAAATTTATAACTGGCACGTGCATATCAAAAAACTGGGGGGCGCACACTCCATATATGTATATTTACTTACAGGTTTTATACCTGTATAGAATTCTATATTATGTATATAATAAACATATACAAAAGATAAATAACAAAGATGAGAAAATATAAATAGAAGTCCAACTGTTTTATTCTTGCACCCAAGTGTATGTCATCCCACACCCCACTTTGAAGATCATTGTACCTAGTCAAAGCCATCAGGGACCAGTACCAAATGGCTTACTCTGTGATCCCTTTCTCATCTTCCTAGCTCATAGTAATCTCTGTGTATTTCACATATTTGTATGCATCCTGCTCTGTGTTGCTACTTCAGCTTTTCATAGTTGTGTCTCATCTTTCCTAACAAGTGCAGGGAGCACATGTCATTTTTTTTTCTATTCTTCACAGGGCTAGGCACAAATTACACAGTCATCACAGACCTGTTGGTTCACTGACTATTTTGAAATAACATCAATATTTACCTTAACGCTTCATTTTTCTTTGTTATTCAGATCATAACCATCTAGAAGCATCATATATTTCTGAACTTTAAGCCGTAGATCTGAGTCTTATTGTCATCCAGGGGTACTAGGCAAGTGAGTAATAAAGCACATTCACTGATTTCAGTATTGAATGTCTGCTGCACAACTTTCTGACTAGTTTACATAAACCCTCTATCAATCCCCGTGTAGATACTGGGGACAGATGTGCAAACCCACCTGCTTTGCTGGAGAGACATTTATCTCCTCTCCATCTCTGATGTGCCTAGACATCAGTAGCATAAAAACTCCTAAGATTCTACCCTTATGTATGTTTACGCTTCTTCAAGAAGGAAAACGCCACTTCTTTTAAATTCATTTACGTAAGAAGTCAATCTGAGGTAGACTACTCTACACTGCGTAAATTCTCATAGCACATCACAAATACACATATTTCCCAAGCCCCTCAGGGATGTTCAGTTATCTGCTAAGGTAGTTGGGATTTGACTAAATAGTCACACAATTGCTCACCAATCGGGCCCTCCTCAGACCTAGACATGCAAAGAAAAAGAAGGTCTGTTGGTCCCTCTGTGCCCTCTCACTACCATGCTGCCCCCATCACTCTTGTAGAGTTGTTTTTTTTTTTTCTGGAAAATATATTTGAAAGCCAATCACCAGCAGCTCACCCATACAACAGACTCTGAAATAGAGTGGTTGGTTACTCATTTTTTCCTTTCTTTCTCCTTACTCTCAGACCTGAGTGTCACACTCCTGGTGATGTCTTGTAAAATAGAATCATCCTAGCCCTGGGGATCCAAATACCACCATATCTTTCAAGTAAACTCACAGTCTGAGGTTACTTTGCTTACAAGAGAAGCAAAATGTTGACAAAACATGGCTTAGTCTCATATCAAGTTTCTACTTCCATCTTCAGAATCGATGAGGATGCTGGAAAGTGCATCATTAATCCCATTACATCATCTTATTGAAAATGCTGGTATGGTGTTTATGAAAGGAAATGCTTTCTTTCCCCATAAAATCAATGATGACAGGGTAAGGCTTTAGGCAGGGAATGAGCAGTCTGGAGCTCCAGTCCAACACATAGCTGGCACATGGGGAGCCTGTAACTCAGGATCTGCTCTCAAAAGTGGGCCAGCACTGCCACTGCATCCTATATTAGATGGCTGCCATCAGACAGGCTGCCCAAAGCCTCAGGGCCCTCTTGCACTGACTATGGGAGCTTGACCCTGGCTAGCCACATCCCTGGTCAATTAGCATGGATGGCAGACTCTTAAATATGTAACCACTGCCCCAGACGACATGCGGATAATACTCTCCTTATACAAAGACCTAGGGAATTACTGGGCTTTCAGTTTCTTTCCCCACCAAAGTTAGTGATATTTAACCATTAAGAAATAGGCAATATATACCACTTCATCTTTTTCAAGGAGGTTAAAAAAATCATTAAAAACAATGTTTTAAACCCTGGTTATTTATATAGAAGCAGGACTGTATCAGCTGGCCACTTTGATCTTGATTTTTTAAAAACAAAAATCATGATATCATTTTTAAAAAATCACTGATTTTGTTACCCTGATGCTTACTCCATGCCTAATCTCACTCCATAAGTGACCATCACTCACACGTAGGTTGAGAGTGAGCAATGGGGTCAGGGTCAAGAATCCACTACAAATAATTGTTTCATACATTATTTAGAAATATATTTAAAGCTAAAAATTTACCTGTTTGCTTTTAGATAGTGTCAAAATGCACACAGCATTTATTTTCTTCCTCTCGCCCTACATCATGTCTTCTGGAAAAATCATGGTCTCAGGTTTAAGTTGGTGGTGGTGGCAATAGCAATGCCAGTCACCAAAGGAGGAGCTGTGGCAGTGGGCATTGAGAGGAGAAGAGATTGGACCTGAAAGAAGACAGAATGAGCCCTAACATAAACCTTGAGATATGGAAGATGAAGGAAAGTGAGCCCAGGTCCCAGGGCTGCATTTAGGTGTGTATCTACGAGGCAGATAGGCTGAGACATAAGAAAGAGGGAATAAAAATGCACGGCCTGCAGGGCAGATCAACGCATGTAGGCAGCTCAGGCAGGAGGCAACTTTGGCCACTCTTCAAACTGATGTTATTTAAATAGCTGTTCGGTGTTTATGAGAAGTTGGATGCTCTGATGAGTAGAGACAGATGGTTGTTGGAGACAGTGTAGTCTTTCCTCTACCACCCAAACAGCTCAAGCTTGAAGCCTGCAGTTGCCTGGACCTACACCTTCAGAAGACATGTTACTGAGCATATACTGCAACTTGAGCTATTTGGGAATGTCATCAGTTCTTCAGGTATTATTTCCAACTATATGTAATGTTCTCCCAGAAAGAAATACAGATTAATAGGTTCCTCCACCTCAATGTTTTAGTACCCTTTATTGATTAGTTCCCTGGAAATCTGTCTGGCCAGCCTGTTCCTTATTCAGGCTCTGATGTATCATCTATTTAGCAAAAATTATACTGGGGAGAGAGGCACCCTCAGTGTGTCCCCACTGGCTTCAGTGACTCACAGGATAGAGTGTGATGAAACAGCAGAATGCCGGTGTTTCTGAAGTGTGCTGGATTCAAATCCTGATACAAACTCATTTTTATTCCACAGTTGATGAAAGCACTGTTCAGAATCTATTTTTATACCAAGATGGATATTTTGAAGTATAGTATGATGGGGAAAACTGAGTTTTGGAACACAGGCTTTAAATAGACTTACATCCAAATGCTATCTCACCTTTAACACTTGTGTGACCTCAGGCAAGTAATGAGCCCTTCTATACCTCAATTTTCTATTCTGTAAGATGAGCATGATAGCTATTTCACTTTTTTGATAATTAACTGGGAAATGTAAAAGCACTGGAACTGGGGTCTGGCATATAGGCAATGTGCATGCCTCTTGAGTCCTTTCTTCTGTAGAACCTGGCTGGGAATCCAGCCTTCAGCAGGCTCTGAGAGTCTGATGGGTTCACCCACAGTGCAACTGTTCCTTGACTACTTTGATGATTTTTAGAAAAGAAAAGGTTTATTTAAATTCAATTTTTTTTGTTTTGTTTTTTTCCCATGGGTGCATTCAGTATCCAGCAGAGAACTTTGCCTGTAGGCAGTGAGAATTGGGGGAAGACAGGGAAATGATATGTGTGAATTTGTTAGGACAGATGTTGGTAGGGTGATATGCCTGGGCTCTGGGAAGCTGAGGGAAGCCCAGCCCTTGCTGCATGAAGTCTCTTCTAAAATGAGCAGGTGTTTCCTGCAGGAATATTACCCCCACCCCCACCCCACCCCAGCTGACTGGAGGCAGGGGCAACTCTGTGTATTTGGGCCTGGGCCCTCCTCTGTTGTCTCCCAGTCTTATTTGCACTCTGATAGAGAGTTTTCATGCGGGTGTGTGTATTTTTTATTGTGGTAAAATGGACATCTTAAAATTGATCATTTTAACCATGTGTAAGTACACAATTCAGTGGCTATTAAGTACATTCACAGTGTTGTGCAACCATCTCTGCTATCTCCAGAATGCTGGCATAACCCCAAATAGACACTCTGTATCCATTAAACAATTTCCCCTCCCCACTAGCCCCTGGCAACCCTCGTGGAGTTCTTTAATCCCCAGTAAAGAAGGTAAGTGGCTCTGACAGTGAGCAGGAGCCCACTTGAAACCTCCTATTCCAAACCTACTTCTGAGTTTTATGACTCCTTTGGACGCCACTCCCTAAAACCTGTGGGGAGCTCCAAAGCACACCTGGGTGTGTAGCCCCTCTGCCTGAGAGCCCAGCAGTACACCTGTCCTCCCACCCCAGCCCGCCCTAGGTGTGGCCCTGCAACCTCCTCAGCATGGGAGTTCAGCTTTCTTTTCTCTCTCCAGGATCAGTCACACCTCCCTCAGCTATTTCTATAACTGCTAGAATGGAGAAATGCACAGAGCAAAGCCAGGATAAGGGTCTCATGCCCATGACTGGATATGAAATCTAACAGACAGTAAAAGACAAACCCATTTAAAAAAAGGATTAGCTCAATTCCTAAAATCCACCCATCCACACTTTAAAAACGCAGAAGGATTCTCTTCTGCTAAAAAAAAAAAAGAGAAAGAAAGAAAGAAAGAAAGAAAGAAAAAAGAAAGAATAAAAAAAGGAGGTCTGATGGCTCTGATACCTGGAAGGGATTAAATACTAAAAATAGCCAAAGGTATTGAGAATGCTGAGGGAGTGCTCAGTTCATGAAGCTGAGGGCAGTAAAATCTGCTATTAAATGCTAACAAGAGAGGAGTTCTTACAGAATGTTCAGGATTTGTGAGCCACTGGGACCTTCCTCCATTCAATATAAAGCAATATTCTTTAATATCAGCAGGATTACAGAGCTTGCTGTCCAACCCAGTGTTAAGAAAGCACTACATGCCCAGTAGAGGATGCAAACTGATCTGAAATGATGGAAATGAACGACGGATTAGATTCTCTAGTGCCTCCCTGTTTTGAGTGAAGCCATGCTGATGGCCAGGTGACATTTGCAGGGCCATCTGGTGACATTTCTTTTTGGGAACAGATTAAGAGAGACTGAGGAGGGGGGTCGAGTTGGTACAGGGGCCAACACAAGATTCTCAGGTGGCTTCCTGGAGTTGTGTATGTCTCTGAAGGGGGAGGTCCTGTATTTTTTCTATGAGAATGTGGCCAAACTATAATTGGTAAACATTGCATGATCTGATGGGGGACTCCTTCTGTGCAGAAAGAGCTCCTTTAAATTCTGAAAGAATGAATTAATATGAAACCCAGGTATTAAGGAAAGTCCCTTGTTAGGAAAGGATGTCTCCCCCTACCCTTCACTCCTCCAGGAACAGAGGGAAATAAATGCAGCTCGAGCGGAGTCACTGCTTCATGGAATTGCTTCCTGCTCTGATGCCCAGACTTAGCCTTCTGCCAGCCTGTGGGTTCTTCCTTCGGTTTCCATGGGCATCCCAGTGCTAGCACAGAGCCTGTATGCTGAAAGAACAAATGCTTTAGGAGGCCTGGGACCACTCTCTTATGCTCTGCCCTCACTCAGTTCTTGATCCCTGTCTCAATCTGGCAAGACTCCAAAATTCCCCATTCTGCTTCCCACTCCCTCAAAAAGCTGATGGCCACAGGCTGTTGTGAAAGAAGCGGAAACCTTTCCCTCTAGGCTCAGGTAGAAGCACATATCCGCAATCTTCCTGACTCCCCAGTTCCCACAGCATGCTTATTTGAGAGATGCCAGCCCCAAGATTCCTGAAGCTGCATATGAAACTTCCCCAGGCTTTGACTGAAATATTTTGATAAAAAACGGTTTGAAAGCAGTATTGGTTAATTGATAAGTCCCAGCTTCTCTTCTGGGCAAACTGACTGTGACCCCTCAGCCTTCAAAGAGAGAAGGCAGAGAAGCTTCCTTTGAAGGCTGCGCACTGCATTTTTGCTTGTTCAGGGATGTCTGGCTAGCAGGGAAGCCCTAATCTCTGCAAACATGGACAAAGGGAATGAAGCCCTGTTCAGGAACAGGGGCTCCACCCACCTGCAGAAAGGGTCCTCTGAGACACAAAACTTTGTGTTCAGTTTCTTTACTTAAGCAAATTACAGCAAAGAAACAGGCAAAATGGTGTCACAACCATATATAAATTGCAAGTGAAGAACGGTGGATGGAGATTACACAGGAAAGATATAGCAAACTTTAACAGTGGTTACTTTAGGGCAGAGGGATTGTAGGTGACATTGTATCAGGATTATCAGCTCTTCTGTTTTCATTCAAATTTTCTCTATTAAGCAGACAGATTACGTAATAAAGGAAAATCCAACCAATTATTTTTGAAAAGTAAAACATATTTTAAAATTTAAAAAGGACCCAAGTTAAAGTGAGACTGATTTTGTAGTTACTATAAAAGAAATAATCACACCAGTACACACCAAAGGACCACAAGCTCCCTGAAGGCAGAGGCTCTTTCTTATGCTCAGCACATAGCCCTGTCTCTGACCTCATAGAAAAGACAGACATCAGAGGGGCTACACTGACTTCTTGCCTTTGGATTCATAAATATAACTGCACTTGCATTATTCCTCTCCCTCCCCCGTGACAAAGGAAGAAGAGTTTTATCAAAAGCAAATCCACCAGCTCTATTCTGGGTCCCATCCACCCTCACCATCCAATGGGGCCTCAGCCACAGGACCCCCCTCTACTGCTCATCCTCTCTTTCTTGCATCTTCAGGCTTCCCCACTATACTGGCTCTTATCTGTCAGTATTTAAATGATCTGTTTTCTCCCATTTTGAAAAATTCCTTCCCAATTTCAGTCCTCCTCTTTCCCTTTTGCAGACAAATGTGCCACGGAGCTATTTAAACATGCTGCCTCCTATTCCCGTCATTTGCTTTCCAGTCTACTCTGTTCTGGCTTTGGCCCTTACTGCTCTATGGAAAGTTCCCTTACTAGAGCCACCAGTTACTTTCCTGTCACAGAATCCAGTGGGCTCTTTTCAGCCCTTTCTTCACCGACCTCAACACAGCTTTGTCACTCAGTCAGAGTGACTCTGACCACTCTTGGTTCCTTGAAACATTCTTCCAGTGACTTCCATGATACAATCAACCAGTTTTCCTTTCACCTCTTTGGCTGTCTCTCTTCAGATTAAGGTCTCCTTCTCCATCTAAAGTCTAAACATTAGTATTCTTCAAAAACTGACCCAAGTCCTCTTCTTTTATCACTCTACACTCTGCTACTAAAGACCTTCATCAACCTCTATTATTCAAACACCATAAACAGGATATGTTGACAATTTGTAAATTCTTATTTCCAACTCAGAACCTGCTTCTGAGCTCCAGCCTAGTCTATACAACTGGTTTGTGATTTTTTAAACTTGAATGTTTCACAGGTAGCACAAACTGAATATGTTAAAAATGGAACACATGATCTTATACCAAAATATAGCCTATTCTTCTAATATTTCCTGTCTCAGTAAATGCCAACATCTTCCTTAAGTTTGCTCATGCTGAAAACCAGAAAATCATCCATCTTTGACCACTCTCTTTCTTCAATTCTCACAGAAAATCAATCACTTCTGACAATGATGGAGAGGCAGGAAATGAATTTACTCTCACATCTTAAAAAACTAAAAATCTGGACAAAATATGTGAAACAATGATTGGACATCAGGTAATGAAGATATGTGACCCTTGAGTGACAGGAAACAAATGAGAGGCAAGAACTAAAACTGCCCATGTCACTACCTGGAGAGAGTTTCAAAGACACAGTACAGACAGGTGAAAACCCAGGCAGAGCTTAATGGGCTCCCTCAGTTGAGGAAATGGACTTGGGAGTCTGGAGAGGCCATCCCAGCTAGAATTCACAGGGTAGAGTACTACAGAAGAGAATGATAAACAATGAGAGAGCTCGAGAGACCTGTCTTAGAAGATTGCTGAGGGAAGGTAAAGACAATGCAGTAAATGGAGAGATATACACTATGATGGGAAGACTATTTTTAAGATTTCTATTATTTCCAAAGTGATTCTGTATTTAATGCAACCCCAATAAAAATTCAAGTGTGTGTGTTTCTGTGTGTGTAAAATGATAAGGTGATTATAAAATTCATATGGAAATGCAAAAGATCTAGACAACCAAAACAATTTTGAAAAAGTAGGGCAAAGTTGCAGCACTTACACTATTTTATTTCATGATTAATAAATATGCAATCAAGACACTGTGATATTGGAGTAAAGCTAGACAAATAGAGCAATGGAAAAGAATAGAGAGTCCAGAATAGACCCATATACTTGATCAGTTATTTTCTTCAAAGGTGCAAAAGGCAATTATGTAGACAAAACATAGACTTTTCAACAAATGGTGCTGGAACAATTTTATAGCATACACACACACACACACCATTCACAAGAAAGAACTTCAAACCATATCATACCTTACGTAAAAATTAACTCAAAATGGATTGTAGTTATAAATGTAAGAGCTAAAATGACAGAACTTCTAGAGTAAAACAGCAAAAAATAGTAGTGTATAAATTTGGATTAGGCCAAGATTTCTTTGACACACTACTGAAATCATACCCTATAAAAGATGAAATTGAGTCAATGTACTCGAGCAGACTTACGAACATCTCTCTTTCAAAATTAAATGTTAAGAGAAAAAAAAAAAAAGTCATAGCTTGGGAGAAAATATTCACATATCCTATATTTGATAAAGGGCTGACATCTAAAATATTTTAAAAGCTCTCACAACTCAATAAAAAGAAAGGAAAAAAAAAGATAGGGGATTTAGGAAGAAAGACTAGGGGAACTGGGCGGTGTGCCTCCTCTTGGTGGAAATTAATGAGGAATGTGACAAAAAAGAAGGAAATAATCATGTGTGGAAATGTTCACAATAGAAAGCTTCTCTTCCCCTCTTCTGCCATAAAGACTGCTATAGTTTGGCTGTGTCCCCACCCAAATCTATCTTAAATTGTAGCTCCAATAATTCCCATGTGTTGTGGGAGGGACTTGGTGGGAGATAATTGAATCATGGGGACAGTTTCCACCATACTGTTCTTGTGATAGTGAATATGTCTCATGAGATATGATATTTTGTTGTTGTCTGTTCATTTGCTTTGAGACAGAGTCTTGCTCTTGTTGCATAGGCTGGAGTACAATGACGATCTCAGCTCACTGCAACCTCTACCTCCTGAGTTCAAGTGATTCTCCTACCTCAGCCTCCTGAGTAGCTGGGATTACAGGTGCCTGACACCACACCCAGCTAATTTTTGTATTTTTAGTAGAGACAGGGTTTTGCTATGTTGGCCAGGCTGGTCTCCAACTCCTGACCTCGTGTGATCTGCCCACCTCGGCCTCCCATGAGATATGATGTTTTTATAAGGGGTTTCCTCTTTCACTTGGCTCTCATTCTATCTTGCCTGCCACCATGTAAGACATGCCTTTTACCTTCCACCACAATTGTGAGGCCTCCCCAGCCATGGGGAACTATGAGTCCACTAAACCTCTTTTTCTTTATAAATCACCCAGTCTTGGGTATGTCTTTATCAACAGTGTGAAAACAAACAAGTATAGTAAGTTGGTACTGGGAGTGGGGCACTGCTATAATGATACATGAAAGTGTGGAAGCAACTTTGGAACTGGGCAACAGGCAGAGATCAGAACAATTTGGAGGGCTCAGAAGACAGGAAACTGGGGGGAAATTGGAACTCCCTAGAGACTTGTTGAATGGCTTTGACCAAAATGCTGATAATGATATGGACAATTAAATCCACGCTGAAGTGGTCTCAGACGAAGATGAGGAACTTGTTGGGAACTAGAGTAAAGGTGATTCTTGCTGTTTTAGTAAAGAAACTGGCTGCATTTTGCCCCTGTCATAGAGATTTATGGAACTTTGAACTTAAGGGAGATGATTTAGGGTCTCTGGCAGAAGAAATTTCTAAGCAGCAAAGCATTCAATAGGTGACTCAGGTGCTGTTAAAAGCATTCAGTTTTAAAAGGGAAACACAGCATAAAAATTTGGAGAATTTGCAGTCTGACCATGCAATAGAGAAGAAAAACCCATTTTCTAAGGAGATATTCAAGACTGCTGCAGAAATTTGCATAAGTCACAAGGAGCTGAATGTTAATCACCAAGACATGGGGAAAATGTCTCCAGGGCATATCAGAGACCCTTGCAGCAACCCCTCCCATCACAAGCCTAGAGGCCTAGGAGGAAAAAATGGGTTTGTGGGCCAGGTCCAGGGTACCCACATTGTGTGCAGCCTAGAGACTTGGTGTCCTACATCCCAGATGCTCTAGCAATGGCTAAAAGGGGCCAAGGTACAGCTTGAGCCATGGCTTCAAAGGGTGCAATCCCTAAGCCTTGGCAAAGCTGTTAAACCTGTGGGTGCACAGAAGTGAAGAAATGAGATTTGAGAACCTATGCCTAGATTTTAGAGGATGTATAGAAATGTCTAGATCTCTAGGCAGATTTTGCTGCAGGGCTGGGGCCCTCATGGAGAAGCTCTGCTAGGGCAGTGTAGAAGGGAAATGTGGAGTTAAAGCCTCCACACAGAGTCCCCACTGGGGCACTGCCTAGTGCAGCTGTTAGAAGAGGGCTGCCATTCTCCAGACCCCACAATGGTAGATCCACTGACAGCTTACACTGTGCACCTGAAAAGGCTGCAGACACTCAATACTAGCCCATGAAAGCAGCTGGGGGCAAGGCTGTGCCCTGCAAAGCCACAGGGGCAGAGCTTCCCAAGACCATGGGAACCCACTTCTTGCATTAGCGTAACCTGGATTTGAGACATGGAATCAAAGGAGATCATTTCGGAGCTTTAAGATTTGACTGCCTTGCTGGATTTCAGAATTGCATGGGGCCTTTAGCCCCTTTGTTTTAGCCAATTTCTCCCATTTGGAATGGGTGTATTTATCCAATGCCTATACCCTCATTGTATCTAGGAAGTAACTAATTTGCTTTTGATTTTACAGGCTCATAGGCAGAAGGGACTTGCCTTGTCTCAGATGGGACTTTGGACTATGGACTTTTGAGTTAATGCCAAAATGAATTAACATTTTGGGGGACTTTTGATAATGCATGATTGGTTTTAAAACGTGAGGACATGAGATTTGGGAGGGGTCAGGGGTAGAATGATATGGTTTGGCTCTGCGTCCCCTCTCAAATCTCATCTTGAGTTATAGCTACCATAATTTCCACATTGTGGGAGGGAACTGGTGGGAGATAACTGAATCACAGGGCAGTTTTCCCCAGACTGTTCTCATGGTAGTGAATAAATCTCATGAGATCTGATGTTTTAAGAAGTTTCCCCTTTCACTTGGCTCTCATTCTCTTTTGCCTGCCATCATGTAAGCCATGCCTTTCGCCTTCCACCATGATTGTGAGGCGTTGCCAACCACGTGGAACTGTGAGCCTATTAAACCCTTTTCTTTATAAATTACCCAGTCTTGGGTATGTCTTTATCAGCAGCATGAAAATGAAATAATACAAAGACTGACTGCTGCTTACAAATATGACTGATATGTGAGTCATATCAGTATGATTACACATGATTATAAAACCAACTTCACAATACCAACTCAGTCTCATGAAAGCTGTCTTAGTCCATTTTCATACTGCTATGAAGAAATATCTGAGACTGGGTAATTTATAAAGAAAAAGAGGTTTAATGGACTCACAGTTCCACATGGCTGAGGAGCCTCACAATCTGGCAGAAGGTAAAGGAGGAGCAAAGGCATTTCTTATGTGGCAGCAGGTAAGAGTGTGTGTGCAGGGGAACTGCCCTTTATAAAACCAGTAGATCTCATGAGACGTATTCACTATCATAAGAACAGCATGGGAAAAACCCACCCCCATGATTCAATTACCTCCCACCAGGTCCCTCCCACAACACATGGGGATTATGGGAGCTACAATTCAAGATGAGATTTGGGTGGACACAACCAACCCCTATCAGAAGCATCTGCCAGTAGCCCTTACATCCTGTGCCTAAATACAAGATTGATGTTTTCCAACTCAAAGAAGTCTGAGGTGACTAGGGACTGGAGCAGTCCTCCAGTACTGCACAGCAGCTCTATGAAGAAGCAGCCAGATTGCTTTTTCATGCAGGTCCTGGATCCCATTTCTCCTCACTGTATAGAATCTCCCAACTGAGCTCTACAAGCATTCCTGTTGGTGTTTTCCAGCCAGTAGCAGCTTCAAACTTCCCTGGGACAGAGCTCCCAGAGGTAGGGACAGACCATGATCTTTGCTGTTTCATAACCTTCACTGTTGACACCTTCAGGTGCTGGAAAATCCAAGGTGAATAGGGACTGGAGCAGACCCCCCAGCGCACTTCAGTAGCCCTGTGGAAAAGTGGCCAGACTGTTTTTTTATGTGGGTCCTTAATCCTGTATCTCCTCACTGGATAGGTCTTCCTGGCCTGGGACTCCACCGTCCGCTACTGGGGCTATTGAGTCAGTAACAGCTCTGCAATTGCCTGGGACAGAACTCCCAGTGGGAAGGGTGGATTACCACCTTTGCTGTCTTGCAGCCTTCACCCTTGCTGTCTCCAGGCTCTAGAGAGTCTGCAGGGACCAGAGGTTGGTTCAGACCCCCAGTACACAGCACCCACCTCACAGAAAAGTGACTGGATTGTTCTCCATACAGGTCCTGGTCCTCACTTATTCTCACTGGGTGGGCCACTTGATCTTAAACTCTAGTACAACCACCCTGCTCCTGCCTGAGCACTTCAATCAGAAGTAGCCCAGCAGTTAAAGGAATACCCACATGCAGAAATGAGAAAGAACTCCAACAATTCCAATGGTCAGAGTGTCTTATGTCCTCCAAATGACTGTACTAGTTCTTTAACAAGGGTTCTTAACAAAGCTTAGTTGTTTGAAATATCAGAAATAGAATTGAGAATATAGATAGGAACAAAGATCGTCAAAATTCAGGAGAATGGCAAAACTCATCTCAAAAAAACTAAGAATCACAAGAAAATGATTCAGGGGCTGACAGACAAAATAGGCAGTATAAAAGAGAACCTAACTCATCTGATAGAGCTACAAAACACATTATAAGAATTTCATGATACAATTGCCAGTATTAACAGCTGAATAGAACAAGCTAAGGAAAGACTCTCAGAACTTGAAGACTGGCTTTATGAAATAAGGCAGTCAGACAAAAATAAAGAAAAAAGAATGAAAAGGAACAAGCAAAACCTCTGAGAAATGTGGAATTATGTAAAGAGGCCAAATGTATTAATCACTGTCATCCCTGAAAGGGAGGAGGAGAAAGCAAACAACTTGGAAAACATATTTCAGGGTATTGTCCATGAAAACTTCCCCAACACTCTTAGAAAGGCCAACAGTCAAATTCTGAAAACACAGAAAATCCCTGCAAGATTCTACACAAGAAGATCATCTCCAAGACACATAATCATCAGATTTTTTCAAGGTTAAAATGAAAGACAGAATGTTAAAGGCAGCTAGAGAGAAAGGGCTAGTTACCTATAAAGGGAACATCATCAGGCTAACAGCAAACTTCTCAGCAGAAACCCTATAAACCAGAAGAGATTGGGGGGGGCCTATATTCAAAGTTCTATAAGAAAAAAATATTTAACAAGGAATTTCATAACCAACCAAACTAAGGTTCCCTAGTAAAGGAGAAATAAGATCCTTTTCAGACAGCAAATGCTGAGGGAGTTGTCACCCACCAGACCTGCCTTACAAGAGATCTTGAAAGGAGCACTAAATACAGAAAGGAAAGACTGTTTAGAAAATCTAAAAGAGATAGAGAAGTTTCTGGACACATACACCCTCCCAAGACTGAACCAGGAATAAATTAAATCCGTTAACAGGCCAATAACAAGTTCTGAAATTAAAATAAGAATAACTAACCTACCAACCAAAACAAGCCCATGATCAGAGAGATTCATAGCCAAATTCTAACAGATGTACAAAGAAGAGCTGGTACCATTTCTACTGAATCTATTCTAAAAAATTGTGGAGGAGGGAATCCTTTTCAGCTTATTCTGTGAGGCCAGCATCATTCTGATATCATAACCTGGCAGAGACACAAAATAAAAAAATCTTCAGGCCAATGTCCTTGATGAACATTGAGGCAAAAATACTCAACAAAATACTAGCAAACCAAATCCAGCAGCATGTCAAAAAGCTAATCCACCACAATCAAGTAGGCTTTATCCCTGGGATGCAAGGTTGGTTCAACATACACAAATCAATAAATGTGATTAATCACATAAATAGAATTAAAGACAAAAACTACATCTATTATCTCAATCGATGCAGAAAAGGCTTTTGGTAAAATTCAATACACCTTTATGTTAAAAATTCTCAATAAACTAGGTATTGAAGGAACATATTTCAAAATAATAAGATCCATCTATGACAAACCCACAGCCAACATAATACTGAATAAACAAAAACTGAAAGCATTCCCCCTTGAAAACTGGCACAAGACATGAATGCCCTCTCTCACTACTCCTATTCAACATAATAGTGGCAGTCCTGACCAGAGCAATCAGGCAAGAGAAAGAAGTAAAGTATCCAAATAGGAAGAGAGGAAGTCAAACTATCTCAGTTTGCAGATGACAATCCTATACCTAAGAAAACGCCATCATTTTGGCCCCAAAGCTCCTTAAACTGATAAGCAACTTCAGCAAAGTTTCAGGATACAAAATCAACATATAAAAATCACTAACATTCCTACACGCCAACCACAGCCAAACTGAGAGCCAAATCAGGAATGCAATCCCATTCAGGATTGCCACGAAAAGAATAAAATACCTAGGAATACAGCTAAACAAGGAGGTAAAAGATCTCTACAGTGAGAATTACAAAACATTGCTCAAAGAAATCAGAGATGGCAGAAACAAATGGAAAATCATTCCATGCTCATGGATAAGAATCAATATTAAAATGGCCATACTGCCCTAATGCTGCATGTTCTCACTTAAAAGTGGGAGGTAAATGATGAGAACACATGGACACAAAGAGGGAAACAGCAAACACTGGAACCTTCTGGGGGTGGAGGGTGGGAAGAGAGAAATAATCAGAAAAAGTAACTATTGGGGACTAGCCCTAAGTACCCAGGTGATGAATAAGCTG
This sequence comes from Cacajao melanocephalus, assembly GCA_963573385.1. Lineage (NCBI taxonomy): Eukaryota > Metazoa > Chordata > Mammalia > Primates > Pitheciidae > Cacajao > Cacajao melanocephalus. The sequence continues at coordinate 27,646 of CAUYLG010061203.1, forward strand.
TACAACAAACTCCCATGACATGTGTTTACCTATATAGCAAACCTGCACATGTACCACTAAACCTAAAATTAAAGTATTAAAAAAAAACTATTAAAAATTGACAAAAGGCCAGGGGAGGTGGCTCACACCTGTAATCCCAGTACTTTGGGAGGCCGAGGCAGGTGGATCATGAAGTCAGGAGTTGGAGACTAGCCTGGCCAAGATGGTGAAAACCTGTCTCTACCAAAAAATACAAAATTAGCTGGGCACAGTGGCAGGCGCCTGTAATCCCAGCTACTCGGGAGGCTGAGGCAGAACAATCACTCGAATCTGGGAGATGGAGGTTTCAGTGAGGCAAGATCATGCCACTGCACTCTAGTCTGGGTGACAGAGCAAGACTCCGTCTCAAAAAAAAAAAAAATGACAAACGATTTTGAACACTTTACCAAAAAAGATAAATAGATGATAGGCAAGTATATGAAATGATGCTTGATATCATTTTTCATTAGGGAAATGTAAAAATCACAATGAGATTCTATTTCATACCTCTTAGAACGTCTAAAATGAAAGACCAACTCTACCAAGCGCTGGTGAAAATGTAGAGCAACTAGAACTTTCACAGTTCATAGCTGGTGTAAATGTAAAATGATACAAACATTTTGTTAAACAGTTCACCAGTTTCATCAAAAGGTAAACATATACCTACCATCTAATCCAGCATTCTATTCCTAGGTCATTATGTGAGAGAAATAAAAACATATGTCCATACAAAGCACATGAATGTTCATGGCAGCTTTATGTGAATATTCCAAACTGAAAATAACCCAAATGTTCATTAATAGGCAAAGGATAAACAAAATGTGGTATTATCTATGCAATTGAATATTAGTCAGCAATAAAAGGTTTAAATTATTAATACACACAACATGAATCTCAAAAATAATTATTCTGATTGAAAGAAGCTAAACAAAACTGAGTACCTTCTGTATGATGCTTATTTCTATAAAATCCTAGAGAATCCAAACTAATGTAGAAGTGACAGGTCAACAGCTGCCTGGGGATTGGGGGATGGGTGGTAGGGAGTGGAGGCAGGGGAGGTTACAAAGGGGTACAAGCAAGGTTTTGAGGTGACAGGTATGTTCATTATTTTTATTGATTATGGCAAATGGTTTCACAAATGTATATATATATATCTCAATTATTGTCAAATTGTATGTTTTAAGCATATGCCATTTATTGTATACAATTATTCCTCAATAAAACTGCTTAAACAATTTCTGGAATCTGCCACTTTTTTTCCATGTCTATGAACCACACCCGAGTGGCTTTCTATAAGACTGACCATCCCCTCACTCTCTCTTTGTGTCCATTAAGCACTGCAGCCAGAGTGATTTTTTAAGACTATAAATTTATATGTCAATTCGCTACTCAAAATTGTTTAAAAAATTACTCATAAAGACTCAAAGACTTATTCTTGCCTGAAAGATCTTTATTCTTGCTCCTGCCTGAATTCTGGTCTCTCTTCCATTTTATTTCCCTATCTTTAGCCACCTTACAGTTTTTGCCCCCCTAAACTTGCCAAAACTGTTCCTGCCTCAGGGCCTTTGCACATTCCAGCTCCTTTCGCGTGGGACTTTCCCCTTCTCCAGGCAAATGCCTAACCATCCTTTTGTCTCAGCTTCAATGTTATTTCCTCCAAGCATCCTTTTTTAACGTACCAGGCCAACTTAGGTGCTGCATGGAGCACTTGCCTATGTTTCCTCCGCAGCACCAATCACACATGTGAATAATTACCTGTGCAATGTTTTGCTTCACGATCTGTCCCTTCTTCCCACATTCCCATCTTATCATCAAAACCATAAGCCCCAAGAGAGTAGGGACCATTATGTACTTGATGTCCAATACATTACCTGGTAGACAGTGAATATTCAAAAACATTTTTGAATAACGATAGAGACAAAACTACAACTACCTGACCCATAACTCACTTTCTGACTTCCCAATTAGATTTTTCTCAAACCACTCATGCAAAATCCATCCTTCCATATCTGATAGCTAGATGTACTTGTCCTATAGCTATTTAGGTCTCAAACTGGTAAGCATTAAGAAATGTGTAATAGAGGACTATCTTTACATATTAAATATTTTAAAACCAAAGTAGTAGACTTTTTATAAAAAAGGTTAGCAATGTATATCATAGCCAAATTCGTAGGTCAGTTCAGTTTTTAAAGTCAGTCATGCTCATTTTAAAGATAGATTTATTCTGGAAGTTACATTCCAAGACAGGTAACACAGGACAAAACCAGGTTAGAGAGCCAGGGCCTTATGGAAAACAAAGTCATAGCTCCTTGCTGAAGGCCAACTGCCCATTGATCCAGCACTACCATGTCTTTAGCAAAGCAGTGGCCTAGATTCTCCATGTAACTGAATGTGCAGAGCTGGAAAGATTGCAAACATGGCCACTTTCCAAAACAGCTTCCTAAGAAATAGCCTACCTTCTCCTCCCTCTCACTCCCCCACTATGTTTATTTAGACTTCCCTTAATTAGTGCATTTCAGCCTGGAAGAATAATCCAATCTGAAAGAAAATTTCCCTGGAGAGCCATCTGTCAGAATTAGACTACACTTAGCTACTGGACAGTAAGGCTGTATTGTAAATGCCACAGACTGTTTCAATTCTCAAAAGCTTGAAAACCCATTTTCCAAGCAAGCAAATGCCAATCCATGGGACAAGGCTTTCTGTCAGGAAACTGGCTCGCTATTTTGGATAGCAGTGCTTCCACAGGTAGATCATTAAATGTAGTCCCAGGGGAATGCTCTCCCTTACTGGCCTCACCTTTCTTCAGAGATGAAACTGCTGTCCTTGACAACTCTATTAAGTTCTTTTACAGCTCTTCCCGGTTTGTACAAGATTTGTTTTTTCATCTAGCTCAGCCGTCCCATGTATTCAGCCAAGGAATACTTTGTGTGAAGGGGATACAGCAAGAGTCCACCTCAGCTCTCTGCAAAGCCCGCCTCCCCCTCAGGAGCATTCAGCCTGCAGTGCAGACACCTGTCTGGTAGCCACAACGCCAAGGCAGCAAGCTGACTCTCGCCTAGGAACGGAGTACGTGGGTGGGAGGTGAGGGGGAAGAGGATCCCTTTTCTCTCTCTCATTCCTTTTCCTTTATCTCAGAGGTCATGAGAATCAGGGTCCCAGCTACATTCCCACAACCTCATTCCCACTGTCCTATCACACTGCATTAGACCCCACTGTTCCCTGCCTACATCCCCTTTGACCAAGCCAGTGCACCCTTTCCTTAGCTGCTGAGTATTGGTTGCGAACAGTTCAGGGCTCTATATTTCCTGAGAAGCACCTTGAAAATGGCAAGCAAGTAATACCCTTTCCCAGAGGTGGCCTACAGCCCATGAAAGACTAGCACAGGGTTAAATGGGGGTCCCCTTGTCTCAGGGTGGGATACCTCAGTGGTGCTCTTCGTGCTCCAGAGCTGCTTGTGGGATCAGGGCCAGGAAAGGCTTTACCTGACACACCTTTGCCTAGCTCCTTCCCCTCATCCACCTGCCTCCCTTTATTCCTTATGGGTTTCACTTGAGAGCAGTTCTTCAATAAATCACTTGCACAAGAATCCCTCTCAGCTTCTGCTTCCAGGAATTTCAATTTAAGATTCACGGCTGGGCGTGGTGGCTCACGCCTGTAATCCCAGCACTTTGGGAGGCTGAGGCAGGCAGATCACCTGAGGTTGGGGGTTCGAGACAAGCCTGACCAACATGGAGAAACCCCCATCTGTACTAAAAATACAAAATTAATGGGGCATGGTGGTACGTGCCTGTAATCCCAGCTACTCGGGAGGCTGAGAGGCAGGAGAATTGCTTGAACCCGGGAGGCGGAAGTTGTGGTGAGCCGAGGTGGAGGCATTGCACTCCAGTCTGGGCAACAAGAGTGAAACTCTGTCTCAGAAAAAAAAAAAAAAGATTCACGCCCCACTTGGAGCTATTTTCATTTCATTCATTCACTGATTCACTCAAAAAGAATTTTACTATCCATCTCTTAGGTTAAATACTAAGAATATAGTTACAGATTTTCTCTTAAAGGAGCAACTATTCTAGCAGGGTAGGCAGAGATACATAGGTATTTACAATCTAATGTGATGACTGGTCAAGAGGGACATATTGGATGCTTGAAGAGCACACAGGAAGCATCTAATCTATTTTGGGTGCGTATATAGAGGGCTTGCTTAATGAGGGCCTCTAATATAAATAGCTTTTTGGTTTTTTTGAGACAGGGTCTCACTCTGTCCCTCAGGCTGGCATGCAGTGGCACAATCATGGTTCACTGCAGCCTTGACCTCCCTGGGCTCAGGTGAGGCTCCCACCTTAGCCCTCCAAGTAAGTAGAACTACAGCCACCTGCCACCATGCTGGCTAAATGTTGCATTATTATTGCCTTTTTTGGTAGGGATGGGGTTTCACCATGTTGCCCAGGCTAGTCTCAAATACCTGGGCTTGTGCATAGCATTTAGTTAAACAAAGAGAAATGAAAAAGAAAAGTTATTATAGGTAGAGAATGTGTGTATGCAAAACAAATACAGGAGATTACTTACAATACATACAATTAGAGAAAATTAGCTGAAATAATAGAAGGTAATTGCTGGTCTAAAACTTGCGGCAGATACTGTCACTAGATCCTGGTCTTCTCATTTGCTGAACCTTGGTATTGCTTCTAAATCCTTCTTAACACAACACATTAGTCAGCTACCACCAGTTGACTGGTATTGCTCCTCAATATAAAAAATCCCTGTATCCTTTTTGCACATTTTAATGTGTTTTATCTTTACACCTCTCCACATCCACAAACTTTAAAAAAAAAACTGAATTTGCTCTCATCTTTTTCCTATTAACTGAATTTGCTCTCATGTTTTTCCTACTAATTCCTATAACAAAGAAAATATTGTTCCCAGCCGGGCATGGTGGCTCACGCTTGTAATCCAGCACTTTGGGAGGCTGAGGCGGGTGGATCACTTGAGGTCAGGAGTTTGAGAATAGCCTGGTCAACATGGTAAAACCGCATCTCTACTAAAAATACAAAAATTAGCCAGGCATGATGGTGGGCACCTGCATTCCCAGCTACATGGGAGACTGAGGCAGGAGAATCGCTTGAACCCAGGAGGCAAAGGTTGGTTAGCCAAGACCGTGCCATTGTACTCCAGACTTAGAGGGAAATTCTGTCTCAAAAGGAAAAAAAAAGAAAAAAGAAAATATTGTCCCCTTGTTTTTCTAAAGCCAACCTCTATACCTACAGTTGAGATCCTGTTAGCTAACTTCTCAGAGAACTTGCTCTATTGATTATTCCTATCTATTCTATATCTTCCTAGATAGGTGGATAGAAAGATTTTATATGTTCCTATATCTTCAAACTCTACCTTCACTCTTTTGATTAGATTTTTTAAATTTAATTAAGTCTTTATTTTCCTCCTCAAAAGTGATTTTTAAATTTTTATTATTTTTGATTTGCAGTTTCACCTCCTCCCAACCCCTCAATTCCCTCACATTGCCCTTTTGTTACCAACCCATCTCCCCATCCCCAAGCCCTGGCAAATGTTGATTTGTTCTCCATCCCTGTAATTTTGCCTTTTTCATAATATCATATAAAAAGAATAATGCATTATGTAGCTTTTTGAGTTTTGCTATTTTTTCATTTAGTATTATACACCTGATATTCATCCATGTTACTCTGTGTATATTATGCACACATTGTGTGTTCCCTTCATTGCTGAGTAGCATTCCATTGTATGAATGTAATCGTTTATTCTTTTACCTATTGGAGAACATTTAGGTTGTTTCCAGTTTTGGGCAATTATGAGTAAAGCTGCTATGAACATTCACATACAGGTTCATGGAGAGTTTTTTAAAAAAAATAAGTATGTTTTAATTTCTCTTACAAATTTACTCTCCATCCAAAATAAGGAAAACAAGGATAGATTTTATAGAGAAAAATATCGCTATCCCCTGTTATCTTCTTTGAGCTGTGGAATCACCTCCACACATGTTCACAAGAATCCCAGCAGAGCCAGCATACTATCTCAGCTTTCTTCCCTGTCTCCCTTTTGTGGACCCAGTGTGACTAAATGAGATGCTGCAGTTCACTCAGATTCAATAAAAGGTTCCTGAACATCTCCTTCTGTGCTACTGGGGCAAATGCCACAGCTAACTTAAATTACATTTCTAACTCCTTCATTTGGCCACTTTCCAGCATACAGTCTGAAAAAGGTAAATATGTGCTTTCATTACTTTTCTTGAGTATGAGGACGGTTTTGTAACAGAGGTTTGTCCAATAAGAAATAAGCAGAGACATCAGGATGACTTTTAGGACATCTTTCTCTTTCCCGATGAAAGAGTCCTTAGAGCTACCTCTCACTGCCCTCTTTCCTTGCCACTTTCCTTTTCTCTCAAATGCAGAAGTAACATTGAGTCACATATTTTATAATTATTTGACTGAAAATACTATATAAGCAGATTTATAAGTTTAAAGAATGAAAACGATGTCAAAAGTATGAAAATGGATCAAATGATTATACAAATGAACAAAGTTTTAGGAGTCAAAGCTTCTAGGAATGAAAATCACATCCATTTAAATGAGAAATTCAATGAAATTATTAAGTAACTAATTGGAAACTGCTAAAGAAAGAATTAGGTACTCAAAACAAATGTAAAGAAATTACCCAGGCTGCACCATCAATAGGAAAAAGAAGAAATGAACAAACATGGAAGCTAGAGTAAACAGGGGTCTAAAATATCTAAAGAGATTTCCAGGAGGAAAAGACAGAAAGCATCAGAGAGAGACAATATGCAAAGAGATCATGGCCGTGAATTTTCAGAATTGATGAGACACTCACATCAGATTCCTGACACCCTATGAATCCTAAGCAAGATAAACAATAACTTTTAAAAATTTGATACCATTCATATTATGATCAAATTTCAGACAGAGAAGTCTTAAAGTATGGCACAGAGAAGAGAAAAGAGTGTTACAAATAGAGAGCAGTTTATTTCTCAAAACCAAGAGTTTGGAGGCAAGACTCTAAAAGAATAGGTACTGAGAAAAAAAAAATCCACACTAGATTTGTATACTTATGTTTTTTTCAGTTATTAATGTGAAATGGTAATATTTCCTAACAAATAAAAACTGAGAGGGCTAACATCAGTAGATCTTTAACTGAAGAAATTTCTCAAAAATATACTAAAGATAAAAAACCTAGAAGGAAAGTCTGCAGAAATAGTAAACAAAGAGAAGTGGTAAATATGTGGTAAATTAAAAATATCATTGACTTTATAAAACATTAATTATAATGTTAAATTGCTGAGTATAGAAAACCAAGGCAAGATAGGAGTAAAATATCGGAAAGTAATAGTTATCACATCTGGAATGGGGGTGATTGGAATCAAATGTCCCAAAGTAAAAGTGTAGTTTCGGAGGAGGTTTAATACACTGATTAACTTTTTACTTTATTAAATTAACCATGCATATTGTAATTTCTAGGAAAGTACTAAACAAGTAGAAACAGAGGGTATATGTTATAAGTTGGTAGAAGGAAGAAAGTAAAATGAGACAAAACAATTTAAAAGAAGAAAAAACAGTAAAAAATCAGAATTAAAACAAAGATAGTATAAAATGGTACAAATAAATCCATATGTACTTATAATCACAATGACATAAACAGACTAATCTTGCTTGTTAAAAGTCAATGATTTTCAGAATGAATGTTTAAAAGGATCCACCTATATTTTGCTTACAACATTTATACTTAAAATATAAAAATGTAGGCTGGGCGTGGTGGCTCATGCCTGTAATCCCAGCGCTTTGGGAGGCTGAGGTGGGCGGATCACGAGGTCAAGAGATCGAGACCATCCTGGTCAACATGGTGAAACCCCGTCTCTACTAAAAAATATAAAAAATAGCCGGGCATGGTGGCACGTGCCTGTGGTCCCAGCTACTCGGGAGGCTGAGGCAGAAGAATCGCTTGAACCCAGGAGGCAGAGGTTGCAGTGAGCCAAGATTGCACCACTGCACTCCAGCTTGGTGACAGAGCAAGACTCCGACTCAAAAAATAAGTAAAATAAAAATAAAAATGTAGGAAATTTGTAAGTAAGAAAATAGAAATATACAAAACAAAACTAAAAGAAAAAATTTAAAACTTTATAAATGCCAAAGAACACTTGAAGGCCTAAAAAGCATTTCTCTACATAGAGATACTAAATAACAACAAAATGTTGAAATTACCAGACATATGTAAAAAGTACTAATATCATAGCTTTATATATATACAATAAGCAGCAATTTTGATAGGACTACAAGATGAAATTGAAAATCTGCCATCATAGTAGGAGATGAAAGACACATTTTATCAATAACTGATATATTAGACTAATGAAAAATATCATTCAAGGTGTGTATGTGAATGACACATAATCTTTTCAAGAGAACACAGCACATTTATAAAAATTGAGGTGTAAGAGAACATAAAGCAAATTTAAACAGGTATCAAATAATCTATAAAATATATTCCATATCATCTAATTACATTTTAATTAAGTTACAGAAATAACACTTAAAAAAACTATGCATCATGAAATTTTAAAAACACACCTTCAAACAACATATAGACCAAAGAAAAAAAATCATACTTGAAATTAGAAAATGTTTAGGTAAAAACAAAAATAAAGACACTAAATATCAAAATTTGTGAACATAAAGCTAAAGCAGTACTTCAAGGGAAATTTATAGTCTTAACTGCATATTTTTAAACAGTTTCAAAAATACTTCAAACTACTAACCTAAAGATACAAGTAATTATTAAAAAATCAACTAAATAAAGAAAAAAGAAAGAAAGAAAATCATACAGGAAAAATAATGAAAAGCAAAAATTAAATAGAATTAATAGAATTAGAAGTTGGTTCTTTGAAAAGACTAATAAGACTGATAAACTCCAGTGACACTGATCAAGGAGAAAGTGAACAGGAATAAATAATCTATATTAGAAATGAGAATAAGGACATAACCAGAAATAAGGCAGAAATAAGAAGAAAAAATTATGAAGAACTTTAAGACAATACATTTAAAACATAGATGAAATAAGCAAATTTTTAGAAAAATCTAAATCACCAAAATCAATTATGAAAGAAATTTAAAAAAAGGTGTTACAATCATCAAAGAAATTGAATCAATTTCCCCCAAAGTAAACATCTGACCCAGAAAGTTCTACCAAACATTGAGAGAAAAGACTATTTCAATCTTACATAAAATCACACATCAACTTTAAGAGACCAGGAAAAGAGATAATATACCATAACTCATTTTTAAGGCTTGTACACCTTTGATAATACAATCCAGATGAAGAAAGAAAAAAAAATCACAGTTTGATCTCACTCATGAGTTTAGTCACAAAAATTCTATAATGTTAACAAACCGAATAGCTGAACACACACACATACACACACACACACACACACACACACACACACACACATTCATGTATATCCATGTATTTAAAAAAGCAACACATTGTGAACAAGTTGTATTTATCTCAGAAATATAAGTTTTCATCAAAATTATAAAATATAGCAATATAATTTATTACATTAAAAGATAAAAGAAAAAAAAACACATGATCCTCTCAATAGATTCGGAAAAATCATCTGATAACATTCAATATCCATTCAGGTTTTCAAAAAGTCTATAGCTAATGCCCTACTTAGTGATGAAAAATGAAAGCATTCTTTTCAAGAACAGAAACAAGCCAAGGTTTATTCTACTGGCATTTGTATTGGTGATTCTAATACATGTAATAAAACAAGCAAAAAAGATGAGGTAGGGAGAGGAAGTAAAAGAATTAAAAAAGAAAGAAGACACAAAATTGTCCTTACTCATGCATAGTATAATTGTCAATGTAGAAAACCCAAAAGAATCTGTGGTCAAATTATTAGAATTATAGTGCACAGCAAGTCCAAGTGTTGGAGAGACCATAGTCTAAGATGGTCTCAAATACTGCTAGTGGAATTATAAGTTCATCAAACTTCTTAGAGATACAATTTTCTTCAACCTAGTAACTCCATTCTTAGGTATGTACCTTAGAGAAATTCTTGCATATATTTACCAGGAGGCATATACAAGAAAGATTAATAGCAGCATTTTCTGAAATAAAAAAACCTTAAAATTAATTCAAATATCCATTGACAGGAGAAAGAGAAATAAATTGTGGTAGACCATAGAACAGAATGCTAAAATGGTGCTGCAAAAACAGCAATAAAGAACTACAGTTATGCACATGAACATAAATTATTTTAATCCACATAATATTGAACATAGCAGTTTGCAGAACAGATACAATATCATTTCTTTCATATAAATTTCAATAATAGGCAAAACTGAATAAATATTCTTAAATGGTAAAATAATTTTTAAAAACAGGGAACTATAGATACAAAAGTCAGTACGTAGATCATCTCTTAGGGAGATTTTGGAATGGAGGAACGGCACATAGGAAGCTTCAAAGAGACTGATAATGTTCTCTTTCTTCAGCTAAGTTCTGGATTGACTGATGTTCATACATTTGTTAATATGTTGACGGTTCATATGTAGATGGTTAAATATTTTACTTAAAAAATCAAACACTTTGTTCTGGCACCCTCACTAGAATAAAAGCTATCAAAGTCTCCTTGTCAGAGACACATACCTGCATCAATCCCTTCCTTCAGTTGCGCTGTTCTACAGTGCTGACACTTTTCACTCCCTCTGAATAATCTAGACATCAGGAGGATAATATGTTTGAGGGATCATGAGTGGGAAAAATGACAGGGTGAGCTTCAGTGGACTCTCATGAAGATACAGTTCAGTGGACCCCACTGATGTCCAGACTTCACCCACATTATAGAAGGAACCTGGCTTCCCTCCCTTGGCAGCAGGAAACCATGGCTTTCTGTGGCATTTTTCGAATTGCTTGTCCCTTGGGATCAGTTAAGCAGCCAGACCTTTGCATTTTTAGCACTATGTGTAGCGGTGTACTGGAGCTGGCTCCTATAAGCTGGCACCAGCTTAGGGAGCCAGTTGTGGGTGAGCATCTCTTGCCAACTCTGCTTTCAGTGATGTCACACTGGCAACTTGAAATCAGCCCTGCTGGGAGTATTTATACCCCAGGAATCAGCAAATGCTAAAATCAGGTCCCCTTCCTTCCCCTATCCCTGCCCCACAGCCAGTTGTTATGCATCCTCCAGGACACCACTAAATGTAATATAACCATAAAATCATATGGAGGTAGGAGACAAGCAGGACTTATTTCCCAGTCCCAGTGGGATGAAGTGAAGGTACCAGTAAGAGCCAGCAGACAGTGAAGAAAGTCATCCCTAGCTACCCTCATTGCTCATTTGCAATTTGCATACCCTCCTACCAGCAGCATGACAGTTTACAAATGCCATGGCAACAACCTAGAAGTTACATCTTTCCATGGCAATGACTCAGAGAAGCTACTGCCCCTTTCCTAGAAAGTCCTAAATAACCCACCCCTTGATTTGCATTAACCCGCCCTTTAATTTGTATGTAATTGAAAGTGGATATAAGTGGGTATATATTCAGTTGCCAACAGCTCATACATTGCTGTCTCTGGGCACACTGCCTATGAGTTAGCCCTGCTCTGCATAGAGCAGCACTGTTCAATAAAAGACCGCAGTCTAACATTGCTAACTTGCCCTTGAATTATTTCCTGGGTGAAGGCAAGAACTCCCCTGGGCTAAGCCCCAGTTTGGGGGCTCACTTGTGCTGCATCAATATAATAGTCACTTACGACTTACGGTACAATGAAATGGAAAGGGATTCAAATTGATAAATGTCTTCAACCACAGAGCCTGCCTGCCCCATTTGTATTCAGCTATGAAGAGCAAGCACTCTGGACTTTCCTGAATACTTACATCCCCCCTGTCTGAGTGGTTCCAGGTCCACCTCCATCAGGTCTGCAAACGGCCCCAGGCTTTTGGGAGGCAGGACAGGGAAGTCTCCAAATCAGACATTACAAAATAACAAACCTTGCTGAAATAAGATTTTTACATTCTTAACATCACAAGAAAGTCTATGCCGTTGTAAACTGTGCCCTTTTCTTTTCTGAACTGGAATATATATTGGGATAGAGGGAAATTCATGACTTCTACTGTCATTACATGAGAACTGTGGCATCTTCTCCAAATCAGAGTCTAACTGAGGTGATCACAGGTCCCAGAGAAGGTCTCCAAACCAGTTTCTAAGCCAACTACCAAGAAAGAGATTCCTGACGTACTTAGTGCCTACTTTTTCAGAAAGCCACTGTTAAGTGGGGCATACTAAAAATGCCAAGAGGATCGTCCTGACAGATGACATTAACCTAGAACACTAAACTCATTCTCTCTGAAATTTTAACCTTCCCCCTAGATGCTGTCTTCTCTCGTGCTGACTGATAAAATCCTCACAAAGATGTATTGCACTATTATTGATTGATCTGGCTTCAGTAGTTGGGAGGTTTAATTATACCATCATTCTTATACTCAATATTGCCATTTTGTTTCTTCATAGGAAAGCATGAGGATTAATTTTTATTTGAGTGCTAACATTTATAAAACTCATACTCTCTTTGGAGAAACAAAGAAATTTTTTTAAACGATTAGTTTATGAGTTCAGCTCTGCATAACAGCCTCCAACTTAATCAGTCCCTAGAGCCTCAACAAATTAGGTCCTCATAAGAAGCCTCACTTTATGAAGCAAGTGCTTATTAAATATCTAACTTTCAGACACCATTCTACAGGTTGAGCACCCAGTAGGAAGCAAACCAAATTTGGTTTTTGCACTTACCGAACTGTATAATGGGGAAAAAAGAAAATTGAACAAATACTCAAAAGAAGCAGCAGTAATGATAGAAATACAAAGTATCATGGAAACAAATGCCAGAAAACCTTCCCTAGTCCAGGGCTCAGAAAAAAGTTCTCTGAGGAAATAAAACATAAGCTGGGATTTAAGTGCTTAGTAGGGGTTAGCCAGGTAAAGAGGGGAAGGAGAAGTAAACTAGTGTAAATGATCATTTTGGGCCACCTTTTCCTGCACAGACTGAATTGGTTATTTAAAAAACTTAGTTTTAATTTTGACTTGGCTATTATTCAGCTATGTAACCTCAGTTGAATCTCCTAATGGCCATTCATCTCAGCTTTATCCTAGATTGGAGGACCTCTAAAGTTCTACTCAATTGAAAGGCAAATATATTATACACAGATTACTACTGAGTATAAGTAAAACAGCTTTTTTTAAAAACAAGCTTTGAGCAATATACCAGTGTTTCTTGCAATAGGTTTGAATGCTCACAAAAACTCCTTCAGGTAAAAAATACTAGATTAAAAATTCTTCTTAATGTGTAGCAGAGCTGACAGACCAGAAATGTAATTTTTCAGTGGCCAGAAACAATAAGAAAGCATGAATACACAGAGGTAAGTAAACTCTGGAGCTGGAGCTTGAATGGAGCTTAAATGTGAATCTCTGGTGGCTTAGCTTCTGGCATTCAGAGGACCACAGAACCTGAAAGCTACATACATCATTAAAGGATAAACAACACAGAACTTCTGCCCTGCTTACTAAATGGATATTGGCCCCAATATCATGCCTGTCTTAGACTTGCTTTGTGTAAAGAAGGAAAAAAAAAGTCCCCTTAGCCAGTCTCTAACCATTAATACAAACTTGCACTCATGCATTTAGAGCCTGTATTTACCTTACCTCTTGTTTAAAAACTCTCAAGCCTGAAGTTTTGCTTAAATTGCTCTATGTTGGTAGTTCACTAAGCATCTGATAGAAACAATCACTGAAGGAATGCACTTTAAACCTAGGTTTAAAGTTTTTACTGACAAAGTTACAAGCTAGATGAGTTCATAATCACAGATCTAAATAAATGAGGCAATAAGGCATGGTGATTTAGAGTCAATGAAATGCAGAACAAAATCATCAGAGCTGCAGAGATTAAAGCTACTGGAGTTAGAAGTAACAAAATATAAAAGAACCATGTATGGAATGGCAAAAATACATGTATAAATGGGAACTGAAGGTATGCTGAAGAAAAAAAGAGATGATAAAGATATTAGGCAAATGTGGAAACACATCAAATAATACATGGAAAGAAGTAAAGGGCTGGAAACTTTCCAGAACTGATCAAAGGAAGCAAGTTTAGATTCAGAGATCTCAGTAACTCTCAATCAGAACAAATAAAAAGAAATGCTCGCTAGCAATGTTATAGTTAAACAACAGAACACTAAAGGGGAAAACAAGATCTTAAAAGCAATAAAAAAGAAAAATCTATACAAAAGAATAAAAATTAGACTAAATGTTGACTTCTCAAAAAACAATTGGAAGTCAGAAGACAATGAAATGATAGTTTTATAATGCCAAAATCAAAGTAACTCAGTTTTATGCTCCCAAATTGTTATTCCAAGCAAATCTTTTAAGAATAAAAGCAAAATAAAGGCATATTCAGGAGCTGTGGCTTTCAGTTGAAAGTTACCGCCAGCCTACAGATACCTCAAGAAATAGGCCTGAGTGACAAAGCAAGACTCCATCTCAAAAAAAGAAAAAAAAAGAAAGAAATAGGGGAATGAGTATCCTGACCCCACTCTTCTCCATTTCTTGTTGTCTGAACATAAGTGGAAGTTAGAAAACAAGAGCATTCTTTCAGTTTGAAGAAAGATAAACAAAAACCCCAAAGCCTTCAGGGACACTGAGCAGGAACAAACGGCAGGCATCCAAAATAACACCCCAAACTAACTTTATAAAGCAAGGATCACCTCAATTCCAAACCAGACAAGGACAGTACAAGACAGTAAATTACATACGTCACTTATGAGCACAGATGCAATAAAATGCTGAGTGAAATATTTGCAAACTGAACTCAGCAGTGTCAAGAAAACATACTATATATCATGATCAGTGTGGATCACTCTAGGAATATAAGATTGGCTCAAAATTAGAAAATCAATCAACATAATTGACCAGAATCGCAGATTAAACGGGTAAAAAAACCTCACTGGATTACGGCATATGATAAAACAACTATGTATGATAAAAACACTTAGTCAACTAGGAATAGAGTAAAACATTCTTAATATGCTGAAGATATCCACAAAACATGTATAGCTAAAATCATACTCTATGGAAATGTAAAGACATTCTATTTAAAATAAGAAAGAAGTCAAAGATGTCTACTATCATAATTATTATTTAGCATTGTATTGGAAATCCTAGTCTGTGCATTAAATAGCAGCAAAAAAGAACAAAGGGTATACAGATTAGAAAGAAACAAAGAAACCTATCATAATTCACAGATGACTGATTATCTACAAAGAAAATCCAGGAGAGTCTACAATCAAATTATAAGAATTAATGAGTTCTAGGCTAGGCCCGGTGGCTCAGACCTATAATCCCAGCACTTTGGGAGGCCAAGGTGGGCAGATCTACTGAGGTCAGGAATTTGAGACCAGCCTGGCCAACATGGTGAAACCCTGTCTCCACTAAAAATACAAAAATTAGCCAGACGTGATAGTGGGTGCCTGTAATCACAGCTACTTGGGAGGCTGAGGCAGGAGAATCACTTGAACCCGGGAGGCAGAGGTTGCAGTGAGCAGCAATCGTGCCATTGCACTGCAGCCTGGGCGACTAGAGCAAAACTCCATCTCAAAAAACAAACAAAAATGACTTAATGAGTTCCACAAGATTGCCAAATAGAAGATGTATTAATATGAAGAATTTTAACTATATATAGCAATAGTTGGAAAATGAAATTTAAGAAAAAATACCATTTAAAAGAACAAAAAATAATGTACCTAGCAATAAGTCTAACAAGAGACATGCAAGATCTTCATGTAGAAAATCATAAGCTTTGAATGAAAAACTTTAAAGAAAAAATAAGTAAATGAATAAGTAAATGGAGAGATACACTATGGTCATGTATAGAAAGACTCAATATCACAAAAGATACAAAATTTTCATAAATTAATCAATAGACTTCATACAAGTCCAAATACCAGAAAGAATGTTTAACTTGGCAATGTGATTCTAAAATGTGTGAGAAAAGCCAAGTACTAGCCAAGGCTGAACTAAAAAATAAGCAGGCTGGCTGATTTGCACTTCCAGATGTTAAGGCTTATCATAGAACAACAGTAATTTGCAAATTATGATATTCATAGGGATAGTTAAACATCACAGTGGATAGAAAAGAGAATCCAGAAACAGGTTCTGCACATACAGGAATCTATATAAGAACATACAATGCATATTATTGGGAAAATATGACAAATTTTTTTACCCATATAGAAAAATAAATATAGATAAGTTATGGACTGAATGTTCTTGTCCCTCCCAATTTATATGTTGAAGCCCTAATCCCCAGTGTGATTGTGACAGTATTTGGAAATGGAGCCTTTGGGAGTTAATTAGGTTTACATGAGGTCATGAGGGTAGGGTCCCCATCATAGGATTAGTGTCCTTATAAGAAGAGGAAGAGAGACTAGGACCAGAGCACTCTCCCTCTCTCTATCACTTGAGGGGACGGTGAGAAGGTGAGCCAGGAAGATAGCCTCACCAGGAATGGAATCTGCTGAAACCTGACCTTGGATATCCCAGGCTCCAGAGCTGTAAGAAATAAATAGCTACTGTTTAAGCTGTCCAGTGTATGGTATTTTGTTATGACAGCCCAAGCGGAATGATATATGATGCCTATATGACACTATATAAAAAAATTCTATTCTAAGTGGATTAAAATCATAATTGAGGAAGAAAAAAACCTTAACATTTCTGATAGAAAGCATAGGAGAAATATCTTTCTGACATAGGTTAGGGAAGTACTTCTTAAGTAAGACATAAATCTGCTAATTTACAATGGAAAATACTGATAAATTTTATTACATTAAACATAACCTCTATTTATCAAAGACACTATAAAGTGATCACAAAGACAGCCATAAACTGGGAAATTATGTTTGTAAAACACATAACCAACAAAGAATTTGCATCCAGACTGTTTAAAGAAACTATGTAAATCAAAAAGAAAAGGAAAAAAATAGAATAAGTGCTGAACAAGAATTTTCACTAAAAAGAAAACATGAATGACCAATAAACATATCAAAAGATGGTAAAACTGGGCAACAGAAGAAATGCCAATAATATGTAATTTTACATACATGCATACATACATATTAACCAGTGGCAATTGCAAGAGTTGAAGAGAAAGTGGAACAATAGGGATTGTCCCATTTCAACAGTGGGAGAATCAATTTGTGATATGTGAAAACGACTGAAAAAGACCTTGTCACTATTTGGAAGAGTTGAACACATGCATAACTTACCTCTATCAGGGATACACTCTAGAGAAATAGTTGCATATGTGAACCAAAATACGTATACAAAAATCTCTGCAATATTATTCAGAATCACAGAAAAACTGATAACATCCTGAATGTCATCAATATAGGAATGCTAATTTGTCATACATTAATATTAATAAAGTAGAATATTATATAGCAATGAAGATACATAAGCCACAGCTGCTCTGCTTATTTCCATTACTAAATGCCATAATCAGTGTTGACTGAAGAAAAAAAGCTAGTCAAAGAAGAGCTATAAAAGCCAAAATAGACAAAACCCAAACCCATATTGTCATATATATATATATATATATATATATATATATTTTTTTTTTTTACATCACAATATAAGTAAAATTCAAGATAGTAGTTTTCTCCTGGCAGGACTAGACTGAGAGGGAATGCAACAGAAGACAGTTCAAGGGTCAACAAAAGTACTGGTAATGTTCTATTCTTCAACTAAATGATGGGTTCAGGCCTGTTCATTTAATTATTCCTTCATTAATTCATATTATTACACATACTATATTACATACATTCTATATTATAAAAAGGGAACCATGACAAATCTCAGATCTTTATATTCAGTCTCTGTACAAAAAAACCCCCCACAGTCAAAACAGCCCCAAATAACATTTTTTAAAATCGAATTTAAAAATACGGCAGACTATAAAATAGCCTGAAATTCTGTTGATGGGACCTACCTTCTCCGTGGCCCTCCAAAGGCTTAGATTAATGCTCAGAAGATTTATTGTTTGCCTGAGGAAACAACTGAGAAATTTGAAGCCTGTAGCTTTATTGGTTTTCCTCCTTGATAAATAATTTCACACTCTCCTTAACCCTGTGGAAATCCAGGATTTTCCAACAATGGAAGAGAAACTCTTACTCCCAAGAGAGTGCTGAAATGGCAGTGATCTCAGGGGCCAGAAGGTCTCTACCACCTGCTACACCATATTCTTGTCCACAGTAACCTGTCCTAGGAGTCGTTCCCACCAAGGATCATCATCCAGATTTTTATCGGCCATTGTGCCGTCAGTGTTGCTCTCACCACAAAGTCTCTAGAAGGTAACCCTCTGCAGGATCCTCGTTGAACTTCCTATAACCTCTCCAGCTATTTAATAGAATTCACTTGTCAAAAATAAATAAATAAATAAATTGATGTCTCATTGGATGGTGTGACCAAAACCTCCCTACCATACCTGAGATCAGACATAAGTCCAAGGCACCTCATTGCAGCTGGCGGTGTCTCAGTTCTCATAATCAGGGAGACTTAGTAAATACTCCAGTGAGAGGGGTGATGCCTGAGCCATTCCTGTCTTTGTACAAGCAGCCTTCTCATTTTGTTTCTTTAAACCTTCTCATGTTGCTTCCTGATTTTGTCAATGGGGGGATTTGGGAGACAATCCTTGCTTTCCCTAGCATCCATTGTTGGGTTTACATGCATCATAATATTTTAAGATCTATTCCTTCCCCATATCCCAAATCACCTTGGTTTCATCAACTGCTATTCTCTGTACCTTATCCAGCTGCAGCTTTCTTTCTTTCCTCATCATTATGATAAAGACCAGCAGAATCCCATGCTACACTCTGTTTATTCGGATAGCAGAACAAAGTTGGCACTGGAACCTTGTGGCATGTGGAGAGAAGGTGTCACACAGGGCAACCAAAGCATGGGTGAGCCCCTAGTTCATTAAAGTGGCTGAGGATAAGGGGGTACTGGTGTAGGTATTTGGTCATTAGGCAGAGATTAGTCTTTCAAGAAATAGGCTCCAGACTTAAGCTGAATCCATGTCTGAGCTGAATAAGACAGTGGTGCTTGGTCCGTTTGGATATCATGGCAGAGAAAGACAGCTAGGCTGACCTCAGAATAGCTCATATCCAAGAAGAGAAGCTAACAAAGTTATCACAGGGAATTTGGACAGGTGAAAGAAACAAGTGGCTTTAAAATATCAGAGTTACCTAAGAATGTTCAATTTTCCTTTCTATTTCTGGAATGCCAATACATCTCTGTGGGATAATGAAAAGGATGTAAATGGAATAGAAATACCACCTCTGAAATCTTATGTTTAAAATGTAGACATAGATATATGATACCACTACACAGCACTTTGACTTCTCTCCTGAGCCCTAAATTGGATGTGACTGTCAATAGATTAGTTTTGTCATTATCTATAGTTTCTTTTCAGACTTCTCTCCTTGTAACTTGAATTTTGTGAGTTTTACATTTTAAAATGTGGTACCAACTCTTCTCAACCACTCCCACTTGTAAGATTGAAGTTGAGGATCCAATCATGGGAAATGCTCTTGAGCCAACCTGAGAACATAGGTAAGTACCTACTGCTCTCGGAGTCAGGTAATGGTCTCTTAGCTCAGACTACAGTTAATAGAATGGCAGGTTCCATTTAGCACAAACAACCTGAAAAAGTTCTAAAGAAAATGTGGTAAGGAAGACAGAGAACATCTGCTGCCTATTAGGGACTAGCTAAGAATCTGAAAGTAGAAAAGAGAGAATGTTATTCTTTAATGTTGTTTTCATGAAAAATACGTGGAAAGTTCAAAATCAATATTGTTAAAACCCTGTTTCTGAAAAGGTACAAGGAGGTTCTGAAATAATAGTTACATGTACATTGACACAAATTTTACACTTTGTCCTCAAGATAATGTGTAAGTAATCTGTTTCCCCGCTGACCAAGATGCCCACCCCCCCACCAAAATGCAGAAATGCTGGACTCACATTGGTGACATATTCGATATCCTTCCAAAGGATGCACTCCCTGGGGAAATCAGCCAAGTCTAAGAAGTGATCCACCACCACTTGGCCAATTAAGTCATGACGAGAGAACCTGTCAAAGTCGTACACAGAGAAGTGAAGCTTCCGTGCTTCAAGGTCATTGTAGGGAACCGGAAATAAAAACACTTCATCAAACACAGGGTTCAGGGTCTTTCTATGGACTTTAGTCTGGTGTTTTGTTTTTCGATCAGGGAGCAAATAGATCTTCACATAAGGATCTGAAGTCCCAGAAAAGTCCTTGGCGGGCAAATTGACAGCTTTGTGAATCTTCACTATGAGCTGCTCTAAGTCACAGTCATATTTTAAAACGAAGTTCAGTTTCCCACATGCCTTGCTGTTACTCCGTCTCCCATCATCATTATCCAAGGACCTCTGCTTATATAACTCTGGTTTAATTCTACCAATTCCAGTCAACTGTTCCTGTTTTTGAAGCTGCTGGATATTGAAGTCCGGGTTTGACAAGTTGAGTTGTCTTCGGATTGAATTATGCCTTGAATGAAGAGCAACACAGAACAAAGTTATAACCTTATTAGCTATGGGTCTCTCAGAAACTTTTGGTTGAGATGTAGGTAGACTGTTATATTCTGTTAGGAGCTTAGATCTGTGGGCCTTTGTGTGTGTGTGTGTGTGTGTGTGTGCGTGTGTGTGTGTGTGTGTGTGTGTGTGTGTGGCCTAAATTCAAAATGCTCATCAGCATGATTAAGCTGCTCCCTAAGGCTTGAAGCTCAAAACTGAGACTTGGTATCAGGAAATGAACCTAGTAACATGTGACCTCAGAGCTTTAAAGGTTTAATACACTTTCTAAACTGTCTAATATGCCATTAAAGAAGCTTATTCATCTGGTGGAATGTAAAGATTTGTACAAACTGCTTTAAAAATAAAATTATTCAACTTTATACATAATATAATTCTGAAATTGAAATAGCCAAGTGTTGCCTTAAGAAGAATGACTCTTTCTCTAAATTACACAGAATTTCTTGCCACTAGCTTATAGCTTTATAAGGATATAAATTCTTACTGGTTCAAATAAAATCATTTAATCACAAGAATACAGTTTCTGCTCATGCAAAAATGTATATGACTGGGATGTGCCTGCATGTCGTGGCTCTGACAGGAGCAAGTGACAGCAGTAGGACTGTGCTTTTGCTGTGCGCATGGGTGATCAGTGATCAAGAGGACAGGTTTCATTTCTGACATAAATACTAATGGCACAAAAATTAAAGATGAGCTGCTATAAATGCATGTAGGGATTCAACTGGAAGATGGTTGGATACTGATATTTGCAAATTAAATATCTGCTAATATAGTATACTCTTTACCCTGTAAGTTTATTGATTTGGGTTAGAAGTTTCCCTAAAATTCTCCTTAAAGTCTCTCTGATCTGTGTATGTCTTCATAAATTGAGAGACGTAGTCATTACATATAAGGTTGTTTTTAAGGTTACTTTTGTTTGTTTTTAGCTCAGAGTTTAGAGTCATTATATTGTATTGCATGCATTTGCTCAATAACCTTAATTGAAATAGCCTCTTTACTAGAAGGTGAAAGAGAACAGCTGGGATGTCTCTTAGGGATTGGTAAACAGTTGGAGAGGCAGAGTAAACATTTGAATTTGCCTTCTCTTCCTTAAGACAATGAAATAAAGGTGTAAAAATGGAATTAAGCGACCCCCAGACATGTTTGAAAGTATTCTTCCTTGTCATCACGGATGTTATGCTGAGCATTCCTCTTTATCCTAAAATAGCCTCCTCATCACTAATCACCCACATGGTATGGCAAGAGCACTGTCACAGAGCTGTCACTTGTACCTGTCACATCCAACACAGTCCACAGCAAGCAGACATAGCCCAGTCACATACATTCTCATATGTACAAAAACCGTGGACTGAAAGTTGCTGTTGTGAGATTTTACTCTCTTATACAGAAATCCACAATCTTAAGGTGTCTGTATTTTATGATTTGGTTGAGCAGGGGAGGGAAGGGAGTACTTGCTGTTAAGCATCTAAAACTGGCTTTATGTGCTAGTGCAGCCAGTCATTCCCTTGACCAGAAGTGGAACCCATGTAGTGCTAGAACAGAGCTTGAGTCTCACTTTACTGGACTCTGTGGGCAGAAAGGGTTGGGAGGCAGCAGAGAAGTACCCTGCCATATGCAGAGGCCAGAATAGGCTGGTGCCAGCCCTGTCTCCCTCTGCTATTGATTTTTCTTTACAGGCTAGATTCAAAAAACGTCCATAATTATGTCCTGGGTCAGTTTCTATCCTTCTGGGTGCTGTCTAGTAAGTGATGCTGTTTACATGATAAAAGTGCACCCTTAAGATCCACTGGATGCTCCTTCTTCAGACGAATCTGTGGTAGACCAACAATTCTGTGTCTGCACAATCCAGCCCCAGACAACAATCTTGTGTCAGCCCTAGGCCCTCTCACTCTGCTCCCCAGGTGGTTGCTGGGTAGACTCAGTGTATTACAATTTACCTTTGAATTTTCTTAGTACTGGCACTAGATTAATCACAGCAACACTTTGTCTTCACCCTTGTTTGTAGGACTTAATCTACCATAGTTTTAATTTTAATTAAAAATACATCGATTTGGCTACTTAGCAGTGTGACATATTCTGCTTTACATGTATATTTTCTTAGACATGAAATCTGAAGAGAAATTGTCTTGCATGCTCAACTCTTCCTAACCAAAGTGGATTGCCAGCACAGAGCGGGGCTTGTTGGTGTAGTTCAAAGCCTGAAAAAAGATCTCATTCCCTGAGAACCCAACTGCATAGGAATCCCTTCAAAAATTCCCAATACAGCTGAAGATTCCTCTTAAAAACCAATCACAGTTATGGGCTAGGTGCAATGGCTCAAGTCTGTAATCAGCACTTTGGGAGGCTGAAGCTGGTGGATCATTTGAGGTCAGGAGTTCGAGACCAGCATGGTCAACATGGTAAAACCCTGTCTCTACTAAAGATACAAAAATTAGGCAGGCATAGTGGCACGTGCCTGTAGTCCCAGCTAGTTGGGAGGCTGACACAGGTGGCAGAGGTTGTGGTGAGAAGATAACACTGCTGCACTCCAGTCTGGGCGACAGAGAGACCGTCTCAAAAAAAAAAAAAAAAAAAAAAAAACCCAAAACCAGAAAACAAACAAACAAAATCACAGATATGAATACTATTATCTACTCAAACATTTTACATGATTAATTTCATTCCCAACACTTTCCCCTCCATTCAGAATCACACTTACTATTGGGGAATCAGTTGAATCTAACCGTAAGGTAGTGGCTTAAAGCAGATAGCAAAGACTGTAAAGGGCATGACAGGTTCTCACTCCTGGGGCTCCCTTTCAATGTCTTTCAATTTCCATTCAGAAGAAAGAGTTTACTGGAGTTAGGGGAGAGGCATGGTAGAACAGTGAAGCTTAGAACAGCCAGAGAACCAGGGTAACTCATAACCTCCTCGTATAACGTCTGGAGCTATGGAGGCTGAAAATGAGAAAGTAGAGCAGGGAGACTGCCCCAGGGACATAAAGGAGAAGAGGAGGTGGAGGAAATGGAAAATCAATATTCTATAGCTCTCATAGGCTACTTAAACAGAGGTGGGAAGAAAAAGCAAGCCCAAAGCAAGAGGGAGGAAAGACATGGAATATAGTGCCATGACCTGAACTTGCTGCACCCCAGGTGAGGTGGCTCTAGATGGTCAATGGAGGTGGTTTTGAATGCAGTAAATGAGAGGCTCCCAGAGCAAAGGTCTAGAATTTTAATGCCACTGAGTAACATGAATAATGACATTGGGGGAATGTAGGAATGTGGCAAAGAAAGATCCGTGTCTGAAGCAGACAGTCCTCCGAGTAGGTCTGGGGAGTCCTGTATTTCGTGTTCTCAGAACTTAATGTGCACAATGAATGGTAAAGAAAAAAAAAAGTGGACCTCAAGGACAGTGGGTCAGAAGGAGGGTTGAGAGATGATCTCCTCTACAAATAAGCCACATTCTAATGCTGTTGCAGAGAAGCTGGCTGCTGGGGTTGGAACTCTCAGCTTCCTCCACCTCCCATTCTCTTCGGGTGGGCAAAGGCTATTTTCCTCTCATGGAAGAGACAACAAAGAGAAATTAAAGATTCAACTTGGCTACCCCAACCTAAGTTGGAAAATAGCAGTTGAAGCTGTGGAAAGCTTGAGTTCAAAGATAATTAACAAAATGTGCAAAGTAGATTTCCCATAAGAAACTCAAAAAGATACTTTCATACCTGGAGAAATCTCAGCCTTGTGCTGAGTTACAGCCAGAGGTCAGGAAGGGTCAGAAGCCCAGAGGTACAGGGTTTTCTTCTCCTTTCCTTTCCTCAAATGCGAATTAACCAGTCCCAGCTCTAGGTTAGTTAGTCCCTAAACTACCACCCAAAAAGCCAACTGTGTCAATCAGATCTTAAAAGACAGGACATAACGGCAATTCAACAAATTCGAATTTGCAAAGCAAAGTGTCAAATAAGGTGGAAGGTACAGAAGAGAAAAATGTAGTCACTGTCTTGAAGGAAACAGCTGTCCAGGCAGGCGATGAGATAGTTCCCCCAACCCCATAACTATAAAGTGGGGCAGAAGGATTAAGTACAGATCAGGGATTAGAAAGTCCTAGAAGAAGAGAGGGAGAAAGGCCTCTGGCTGAGGAAATTTTTATGAAGGAGGTGATACTTGAGATGAGCTTGCCTGCTTAACTTGGTTGCATCCTTAGCCACCTCCAAGCTGATGCTGTAGACTTCAATACGGACATTAACTCCATTTTCATCTTGGTCCCAGCTCTCTAGCAGGATGGGACTTTCAGCTCTTCTGCCCCAGTAGCTTTTTCAGAGTCCCTCAAATACACTGCATCTTTGAGTCCAGACTCTGTACAAGCCAGCACGCAGATCCCCAACACCCCGTCCATCTCGGGCTTTCATGTGCAGCCAGGAACAAGAGCACCCTAATGTATGTTCCTTCACTGTAGTGGCCCATCTCAGAGGTGAAACCTGACCTGTCCTTTCCCTGGTTCTTGGGCACCAGTGTTTGCCAGGCTTCAGGATCCAAGGAGAGAAAAGATAGAAGCAAATTGTTGTTTCAGAAATGTTACTGGTTTCTTTCCTATGTTCAAGTCACAGCAGGGAATTATGGAAACAGTGGAGAAAGGATCTTGTTTTTCTTCTTCAAAACTCCCCTTGATCATGAAGAAGAGAGAGTTGGTCTGTCCTGAACCACAGGCAGACAGAGAAGAAGGAGAAATCCTGGATAGGGACAGACAGTTAGTAGACTACAAGGGCAGGAGGAAGTGGAAATCTGAGGCTTTCTTGGCCTGAAGATTCCAGGACTTCCAGCATGAGTGAGATAATGAAGAGACAGGCATCAGGCCTTGGGGCCAGTGGAGGTGTGTGGTCAAGTATAAGTGGATACACTGAGGCAAGACTTGTTTCCTCCCACTCCCTCCCAGTTTAAACAGATTTGAAACCTTGAATATTTTATCCTCTATAACCAAGATGAGCCTTTGTTCACCAAAACTTTCTCTACAGTAGCTTATGTCATATATCTCTTTTCATTCCCATTGATCCCAGCTGAGTTCAGGCCCTCTGACAGGCCCCTGTCTTCATCACTGTCCCATGCATCTTATATATTCTTTCCAGATTAATCTTCTAAAGAACAAATTGAGCACTTCAGTGTGTATAATTGGTGCTCTTTCTGTTGGTCTTTTGAGGGCAGGATTATATATTTTTTCTCTCTTTATTGCCACCACCTAATACTGAATTTTGCACATAGCAAATGCTTAATATCTGTGCCTAGAGTAAATACAGAAATGCTATGGATAAAATAATTTCTCATAATTTAATCCCTGTAGAGAAAACACTCATTTACGTATTGTTTTAGGGTCTCATGGAAGTTGAGATAGGTCTAGGCAACTTCCACTTTTGAAGCATTAGCTTATTTAAATATGAAGAAATAACCATGATTCAAGAGTTATGTTTTAGATGTTTACATTGAACCAATGTTCTCACCACACAAAAATATAACTTAATAGAAATGTGCTACTCATAGTATAATTACAACATTTAGGTTTTGTGTACTATTTACTGGAGTTGTGGCCAGTCATGGGACCTAAATTTAGAGTGTGATGGTTATCTTCCTCTTTCAATTCTGTCAGCATATTTCTATAACTTTATGGAGTTGCTTAATTCAGAGATAGGGTCAAACATGTAACGTGGGGCTCTTAATGAACGTGAGACCCGGGACAAATGGCCTTCTACCAGCCTCACCATTACAGGCTCTACTCAGTTATACTTCTGGCCCTTTGCCATTCTCGTCAGATGAGCACGAGAAAAGTGGCCTGATATTCACCAACATATTTTGTCAGTCATTCATGGAAAGAAGTTCTCCGTGTGCCAAGGGTTGCTAGGGGCTGGATAGATAAAAAGAAACAAAACAGGTGTGGTCTTTGGGCTCACAGAACTCAGTCTAGAGGGGAGTACAAGCAACAAATAATCACTTAAAATAATTTAATCCTGGGTGCAGTGGCTCATGCCTGTAATCCTAGCACTTTCAGAGGCTGAGGCGGGCAGATCATGAGGTCAGGAGTTTGAGACCAGCCTGGCCAACATGGTGAAACCTCATTTCTACTAAAAAATACAAAAATTAGCTGGGCATGGTGGCACGTGCCTGTAATCCCAGCTGCTTGGGAGGCTGAGGCAGGAGAATTGCTTGAACCCAGGAGGTGGAGGTTGCAGTGAGCCAGGATCATGCCACTGCACTCCAGCCTGGGCGACAAGAGCTAAACTCCTTCTGAAAAATGATAATAAGAATAAGAATTTAATCCTGTGAAGGAGTGAAAACAAGGCAATGCAAGAGAGAATTAAAAGTGGGAAGGAATGGGGAACAGAACACAGACTTCAGATAGGGTGGCCGGGGAGACCTTTCTGAGAAGGTGATGTTTCACCTAAGGCATTAGGGAAGTAAAGGATCCAAGAAGGGCAAAAAAAAAAAAAAAGAAAATCATTTCTGGCTGAAGGAACAACATGTGTGAAGACCTCAAGGCAGGAAGGGGCTTGGGAAGCTGAAGGAACAAAGAGAGAGGCTAGTGTAGCTACAGTACAACGAGCTTCTTCCATGCAGTCTAGAATTCATGTTAAAAGTGTCCCCTAGGGTTCTGCAACACGGTGGCCCTGGCCATAGGTAAGGCTGGAAGTGGACTGTGCAGTATTATCATGCAGGGCCTTAATAGACTTGATAAGGAGTTTGTGGTGTGGTAATTGAAATTTTTGAAAAACTGAAGTGTTACATAAGGAATTTGAGAAGACTTAAAAAAACAGGATGAACTTTCATCTTAGGACATGAATCAGGAAATGGATTAGATGGCCTTTCAAGGTTCCTTCTATTTTGGGGATCCAGGGATTTTCATACATTTGGAGTAGAGAACTTTATAAAGCTCTGGTATTAAAAATTTCTGAGAAAATTAAAACATCCACATTTCCAGCATATTGGGTCACTGTACAAAAGGGATTTCATTCAAATCAAAAAGAATTAACAGGAATTTTGGATGATACTAATAGTCACTGAGGTAACTAGACACAGAATCCTAACATGCTTGATCTTGAAAGAACAACAGAAAGTCATTCTGACCAGAAACATTTTTAGAAGATAAAACAAAGTCCATCTTTAAGACATTCCAGAAAGGCACTGTGTCAGCCAAACACATCCAAGAACACAACCAAGCTGAAGAGGCCAGGTGAGGTTGAGATTTTTGATGTAAATGCTGCAACAGAAACTGTGCCAATCACAAGGATCCTGAAGACACCTTCAAATGGAGGCTCTGTCTTATGTGCACTGGGAACCCTGAGATAGTGGTTTCCCTGAGACAATGATAACGGCTATAGGATGGAAGCAGTAAGGAAGACAGTGTCGGCAGGGAGAAAGTAAAGAACATAATGAGAAAGAAAGGAGAAGAAACAGTAACTGGAAAAGCAGACTGTTTAGAGCTGTCTCAGCAAAGGTTATCTTTCCTCTCCTTATATATGGTTATCAAAAATGTTACTTAAAGAAGAATGTTAAAAATGCTTTCAGGCATAAAGGAAACCTCATTCTTTTTTCTCATTTTGTTAGCAAAAAGTATGCATATGTGTATGCATTTTCTCATGATGTAACCCAATTCCCAAAGAATTAGAAGAACCATGCACTGCTCTTATTGTGGTGGGATCCTGAGACAAGGATATGTATTTTCAGACAGACCCCATAAAACTAGGTCAGTAGCAATTTAGGTATGAATGTTTTAAATGCATAACAATGAAAATTGTCAGTATTAGGTCGGATGCAGCTAGAAAGAGTAGTTTTCTTATGGTAGTTCAGATATTGCTAAACCTGATTTTAGCCATCAGAAAAGATAATGTAATTGTATGCCTCCCAAACTAAAATAAATTTGAACACAGGGTGCATTTTACAGGGATAATTCCTTCACTCTCTCTCTTTGTTTTTTTCCTTCTATCCAATTTCTACAAATCAGTAGTGATGATAACAGTTTTTACTTTTTAAGCAAATACTTACTGATATGCAGAGTATTGATATGCTTTTCCAGTATAAATATTGTGATAATTATAGTGACATCATTGCTATCAGTTTGTTAAAATTATGGCAGAGCCCTCAGATCAAATCTAATAAGATCACAGTATGTACTACCACTATATATTGGAGGAACCTAGACTAGAAAAGTTACATGCAGAGTAATAGGAGACAATTTCGATGGAAATTTCAATGGAGACTCCATCTAAAAGGCTCTAGTTATTGAAATACTGAAAGGATTTGATTATGAGTCTGCACATTGCATGAGCTTTATGACAGCATCTAACAGAGCTCTAGTTATATTTAAGTCTTAAATCTGAAGATAAATCCTAGTGATAAAATCTGAGGACTTCTTCTAAATCAAATGGCAAACAACTACCCATCTCCTCACAGAGGAATATTTTAGATTTGCCTCTTTGATTCAGAATTGGAAATGATGCAAAAATAAGTTTCTGAAACAATCAAATTATAAACTGGCATATTCCATCCCACTTAATGAGAATGAGTGGAGCCTCTAGGATAAACTCAATTAATGTGAAAAGGGTAAAGTCTTATTTCTGTTTCTGGAGAACAAACAATAAAGATTTCTAAAAAATACCTCCAAACTGTGCTTATACTTTCCAAATAACAGCACATGCTATTCCTCTGGCCATCACTCAGGCCAATATTTTCATTCTAAAGAAAGCTGCTTCCTGAGTCTC
This sequence comes from Cacajao melanocephalus, assembly GCA_963573385.1. NCBI lineage: Eukaryota > Metazoa > Chordata > Mammalia > Primates > Pitheciidae > Cacajao > Cacajao melanocephalus. The sequence goes on from CAUYLG010061203.1 coordinate 57,073, forward strand.
TTTTCCTGAAATCTCTTATTGAAAATAAGTTTTTAAATCCAGTGATTTAGAACTGTCTGTTTAGCCTCAAACACAATTTTGTGCAACGTCTGAGCCTTGGGAGAGGCCATAATAGCAATACTAACAGGAAAATGGCAGCTCACATTTTGGAGTATTTACTAGGTACCAGACCTGTGCAGCACATGTTATCATTTCAGCCTTAAAACCACCTACAAATCAGTGCTATCTATTCCTCTTTTGAGGAAGAGGAAATGAACACATATGGAGTTTTAAGTAATTTGTTCAATTTTACACATGTAAGTAAAGGCAATTCATTTGACTTGAGAGACTGCACCTTTTATCACTGCATTATATTATTTCTCTACTGCTGAAGAGCAGAAAGCATCCAGACAATGAAAAGAGAGTGATCCAGGCCTGGTTGCTCTGTAACCCTCCCAAAGGCTGGAGGTGGACAAAGACCTCCAGCCACACCGTGGGGTCTGAAGAGAGCCTGTGTGTGACTGTTAGGTTAGGTGAGATGCACAGGAAATAAATTCTACAGCAGTAGGAGGGCAGCAGGGAAGAATGGTTAAGAACTCAGATTCTTGTGTTGGTTGAACCAGGGTTCCAACCCTGACCTGGGTGTTTACATATATGACTTTTTAAAAAATTTAATCTCCTTGACTTAAGTTTCTTCAATTGAAAAATAAAAATGATAATATTATACGTCTCAATCTAAGTTGTGAGCTATAATAAAATATGAATATAATGTTCTTATAGCGTACTTCACACATGCTAAGTCTTAATATGTTAACTATTATTTTTATGAACTAAGTAGATACCAGGAAGGGCTCAGGAGCCTAACTTCAGCATAGGAAGCATGGGGTTTCCCCATATTCGTATCTCTGATACAGAAGGGAAATCTAAAATGTTATAGGCTCCTTGACCAATCAGTGCTATTGTTGCCGGAGAGGGGAATGGAGTGGTTCTTGCTTGCATTCAGAAATGAAGAGGCATTACTGACCGAACAGACGAGGTTGGCTCTGTGACTTGGCGCTGCACACGGATGCCATGGGCACAGTTCTCCTGAACCCCTGTCTGGGTGGAGAGGGGAATGTCAGGGGATGTGTGGCTGATCTTCATGGAGGAGTCAGGGCAGGGCGTGGGAGGGTCTAGGAAATCCTCGCTGTTCTCCTGCTCGTTGGTCTCTGTGTCCGTGTAGTTAAGAGGCTCCTGGTTGTTGTCTTTGCTATCAGAGGGCAGGCCTCGTTCTCGCCACGGAACCCAGCAGAGTTTCCAAGACACAAAGAGAGACACGCCAAAGAGAGCAAGACCACAGGCAGTGACCACAAGGGTCAGCAGGCTCACTGAGATATCTGCAAAGAAGCAAAGATCAAAGGTCAGTGTGATCATTCCCCCAACACCCACCCATTGCACAGGGTGGGCAGAATAACCCTCTCATCCACTCATCCCTCGGGAGCTGACTGTGGAAGGCCATGCTGAGGCGCACAGCTGGGTTACTTGATTCTGGGGCAGTGACAATGAGAATTCATACACAAACCAGAGGACCCGTGAGCAAAAACACACAGGAGGTAACATGGCATTCAGGCCATGTTTAGAAACAATAAACAGCCTGCTATGGCAAGAAAATGAATATATTCATGGGAACTAGAACGCCCTTCAAGTCAAATAAGACTCTATCCCACAGGCAGCACCAATCATTAATGTTTTTTGAGCAGGGCAGTTTCAAATGTCCTTAAAAATTACTCTGTCATCTCAGAGAGCTGTATAATATAATTCAGGAACTGTGTAAGTCACAACTTCTTAAATTAAGATAAACTAGAGTGCTTTTTTTTTTGGTTCTATTTTTCCTATTAACTTTTAAGGTTCTAAGCAAAATGAAGCTCAAGGCGTCTGTGGATTTTGCAGCTACAAGAACAACCCCCACTCAGTGGCAGAGCCTCAGGACCCAGGATAGAATATTGTAGTTTGGGTTTCCCCAGTAGCATACCCTAAAGCAATTATTCAAGGGGAAAGCATTATTTAGAAGGAGAAAGGGAAGCCAGTAAAGGGTACATTATCAAGCCAGTTCCTACAGTAGGGGAGTAAAGATTAAGCCTGCTGGGGAGGCCTAATACACCTCAGATATACTCTACCCAAGTGGCAAGGGATTCAAGGTACTACACATCAGCTCTCTTTAGTTGTTAATTTGAGGGCATTTCCCAAAGGGCATTAAATCCCCATCATTTGAAATCTGCAGCCCAGATGAACAAAGTAAGCTCCAGTGGTCAGGAACATCCCACATTGAAATCAATGCAGAGGCCACATTGGAGGTCAATAGGCACACACTGAAGTGGTAAGGGGATATGGCAGGTAATCACAGCATCTGCTACATGGATCATGGACCACAGCCCCATGGGCTCAGCAAGTCTTGGCAGTACAGTATCCAGTGACTGTGCCCCTAAGGTTCAAAACAGCTCACCCCCTCCAGGCTTCTGTCCCAGGCTACAGTAGAGCCAGGGAGGCTGAGCACCAATCTGAAGGCATTTCTGGCACTATGGTGGCCGTAAAATCTTTGTTTTAAAGAACAACCCTTCCTGTCATTACGGTGCTTCATTACACTCAGGATCCCCAAGGATTCTCCCCAGGGTTTGCCTCTACTGCCCATCATTAATATTTGCATTGCTTCAACCAAAGTTTTCTGAATGCCTACTACATGCCGAGTGCTATGCTAAGCTCTGCAGATACAATGAGGAACATGATAGGCGCACACCATGTCTTCACAGATTCATATTCTAATGAAGGAGAAAATTAGAAATTAGTCATTTGGTACTCACAATTTCAACTATGCACAGCACTGCCAACATACGATGATCTGTGACGAAGTTGTATTTTTGCTGAAGCATGCATGGGAACCCCTCCTGCAAGTCACTTACCTACTAAGTCAAGCTAAACAACTACCATCCATGTGCTTTTCAACATGACTCTGACAGCACTTGGTCATTCTTGTGAACTGATAAAACTGTTTATCAAAAACTGCTCTTAAAAAAAATCCAGCTGCCAGGGACAATGATGGATTTAACGTATTTCCTCTATGCCTCCCAATCAACCTTCACCTTTTTTGTGAAACAATATTATATCTCTGTTTGAAAATACTGGGGTTAAAGTTTCAATATGGGTAACTGTGCAAATCTTTTTCACTTTTATCTCCTCAAATCCCATGGAAATGGGATAAGCAATAGAAAATAAGAAAGAGCATCACCAATTCATCAGTTAACCAGTAACTTTGAGGAATGTCTGGAATTGTTTTAAAAGAAAAGCCCATCAGCGTGAACATTTAATACAGGCAAATGAAGGGAAACTGAGAGAAATTAAAATCCCAGGTGCAGAGCAATGGGGAACAGAGAGTGGAGTCAGTGGGGACAAAGTAAAAGGGGCTAGGAAGTATACCTCACAGAGCCTAACGTGAGGCGGTGGGGCATGGTTTGACTCCAGACTCCACCCTGGTTCTGACCACTCACACAGCAGAGTAGAGAAAATGCTGGTGCAGACCTCTGTGATGGGTGATAGTGCTGGGGGACCAGGAAGGAGGAAACCCTGTCCCAGGTAATCACGCTGCAAACATCGATCCCCACCCTCTCCAACACAAAACAGGCTCTACATAGCGGTGAAATCCCTTAATACATTCTGTAATCTAAATGGAGACAAAACTTCTGTACATTCTGTTAATCACTTAAACTCCATCCTGAGATAGACACTGCTAGGAGACCACCAGCAAAGGGTGGACGAGGGGCACACTGGGAGGACGTAGGATTTAGGAATGTGATGAGATAACTGTATTATTACTCACCAAATAGTCACTCTGCCCTATCACAGGGCTCCTCTCCAAGGGAGAAGCATAAGTCTCAATCCCCAATGTTGGTCTTGGCCATATGACTTGCTCTGGTCAATGAAATGCTAGTGAACATGGCCCATGCCACCTTGAAGCAGAGGTCCCTTGTGCTCCCACCTTCTGCATGAGAAGAAGAACTCTCAGGTAAGAGCTGATCATCCAGCCTGACTGCCGTAATGAGAAGACTTGTGGCATTAGCCCACAGTCCAAAACAAGGAGAAAACTAAAACATGACTGACAACCTGGGGCAAAGCCACAGCTGACCCACAGATCCATTAGCAAGACCTAAATATTTAGTGTATTAAGTAACTAGGATTTTAAAGGGATGTTGCCACAACAACAACAAAAGCTAATTTATGTGATCATATAATTTACTGTCCAAAGCTGGGACACGTTTAGGAGAGACAAGGGCTTATATTAATAATTACATAGCAATAAGATACTTAGGATTGTCCAGGGAAAATTAGGACATAAGGTCATCATAAACATAAGAACCCCATGTGACCTCTGAACTCATCAGCTTAGCACAACATGACCTCTCAGGTTTCACTTGGCATAGATAGCATATTGAGTAAAATGAAGTTCTGCCTCACTTTTAACTAGTAACCACAGGACCTCTGACCAAGTTCAAGAACAATTCCAGCTTGTTAGTTGTCTACAGCTCTTGCACTCACAAAACAGCTTGCTCAGAAGTCCAGTCATGGGGGATCCAGAAGAGCAGAGATCTTGTCCATCTCAACACTGAGTGCCAAGAATCTAAAAGAGTTCCTGGCACATAGTAGGCATTCAGCAAGTAATAAAGCCCACCTGAGGAGCCCTGTACCATCTGCTATGCCTACCTTGAATTATTGTTGTGTGGGTTGTGGCCTGTAAGCCCTAGGGGGCTCCAGTTACATTCATAGTCATTATAGATTTTTGTGCATGTTGTTATTTTTTAAATTATGGCAAATAGCAGGAGTGGCTTTTTTCTGATTTACACAAAGGTGCTGTGTGAGTTAGCAGTGGCCTGGAGAGAAATCCCTGCAGGAAACACCATTGGTGACCTACATGGCCACACCAGACACCAAGCATAATTGTCTGTACTATTGTTTACAAATAGCTGAGTATGCCTTCTAGATAGTACGTTTGTACCTTTCTCTTGTTATTTTTTTTTTCAGAAACAGGTGTTAGAAAGCTACTTTGGCATCACTAAGGCCATACTTCCCACCTCCAACCTAGGATCTCCAAAATTGGAGAGGGAGCATCAGCTTAGAATCACAAGATATTATTTCTTCAGTTAGGTGGTAGGTACATAACCATTTGTTTTATTATTAATTTTTATATGTGTTCATTAGATATATTATTGCCATTTAGGGTATATCTCATTTTAAAAATTGAAAAATACATGACATGAAAAATAATCATGAGGTAATTTTTCTAAAGAATGTGAATAGCATAATTAATCCTTTTTTCCAAAAGTCAAGGTAATAACCAGATAGTCACTCAGGGATGAAAAAAGGCAAATGGAAAACCAGTTCTGATCCAAATCCCTAGAAGTCTTGCTGCTTTGGGGGTGACTGTGCATAAAGCTATATTCAGAGCTGACATAGAGTGTATTCTTCCCAGGGAAGGTGTGGCATAGGATGTTCTGTAATCACGCCTGTTTGTCAAAAAACCTCTTCTAGTGGCTATTAGCCCTGGCCATAAGACATGATGCATTATAGCAACATCCCTGGCACACCAGATAGAAGACATCATGACACCTTGGACCCAGCAGACATTCCAGCTGGACATCTATAATTCTAGAGGATTCCTGCAAGTGTTCTTTTTTTAAAAAGTGGACCTGTTTTAGAGTGGCAGTGACTACTGGCCAACAAGTAAAAAACTTAAACCCATATACTCACATGGATGTGAAAAATTGATTGTCTTCCTAAAATTTGAAGGGCCAGGAAAAACACATAAACAGACAACAAAAGAAAAGTCATGGGACAAATGGACAAATCGACACCTCGAAAGAGGGTAACTAAGCTGAGCCATCAGAATAAATGGTCCCTGACATGAAATGAATTAAGGTAATGCAAGAGGCAAATTAATTCATGTACTGAGATTTATAAAACAGCAACCAAGGGTGAGAATTATGACTGCGGCAGTTACTAGAAAAAGACACCCTTGAGATCCAATCTGATCTAGCAGTAAAATAATGTAACTGGTGAAATAGAAGAAAAGTTCAGTAGAAAGCAAAGTCAAGGAACATGTACCTGAATGTAGAACGAGAAAAACAAAACCAAACGAAACAGGGACTTGGGAAATTTCAATGAAAAATATGATATGTAGAGTATTCATTCAGGAGGTCCAATATTTTAATTTTCCAGAAGTAAGAGCAGAGAGAATGAGAGAATGAAGGTAAAAGTCATCAAAGAAAAAAACCAAGTCCCTTAGAACTGAAGGACAAGTGGATAGCGGTCCACTGAGCACCTATAATAAAATATCACTACCTTGGTTGCATTATTGTGAAATTTCAAAACATGAAGATTAGAGAAAGTCACGAAACTTAAGGGACAACATGAATCTGGAAAAATAACAAAGAAATTGGAACCATAGTGGCATCAGACTTTTCACCAGAAACCACAGGTAACTGAATAATGCCTGCAAATTTCTGAGAAAAAATTACATTCAACCTATAATTCTAAACTCAAACACGCTATCAATAAAGTACGAGGGCCGAAAAAGCCACCTTTCAAAACAAGTCAGAAAATTTATTTTTAATGTATTTATCATAGCAAGTTACTTGTGAATGAATGTAGGAGATTAAAATGAGACAGAAAACACAGCATAGGAAAAATTGTATTCAAGTTGGAAGACTGGTGGACACAAGTCCCACCACGGGAGCTGAGCAGCAAGCCTGGAGAGGAGCCAGTCCAGCCTGGAGCAGTTATGTGACTGGGTTTGAAACACCATACAACTAAGACACATTTATGAAACAAGAAACATTTGATTTTAAAATGTAATGATATTAGAGGTTATTGTTATTTTAGGTATGATTACTGTATTGTGGTTATGTGTTCTAGATACATGTAGAAATGGTCAAATGATATGTCCACAATTTGCTTCACATTATAGATAAAATAACATTGACTACAAATTGATAATTGTTGAAACTGAGTTTTGCGCACATGGAGTTTCTTATATTAACCTCTCTACTTTTAAATATGTTTGTCAATTTCCTGATGGAAAGTAAAAATAAAACAAGTTTTGGTAGGCGGAATCTCTGACTTCAAGCATAGACATTCTTATTTAATACATCTTGGGTGAGGTCCAGAGTCTCCATTTTTAGCAAGCATCTCAACCCTCTGAATAAATATGATCACACACACACACACCAACCCGTGGTTCAGAATACAAGATGTTTACCTGATCCTCAGATAATTGCATCTGGGGGGGGTCCTAATAAATATAATACTGGGAAATTTAGTTAGAAAATTCACCCATGGAGAACTTGAGGATATCAATGATGCTTTGTAGGGAGGTGGTAATGTAATTAGATAATGGAAACAGGTGGGATCAGACAGCTCTGATGATAAGTGTTTCAGATTGCTGAACCAATGAGGAAACACTGTATTAAAAGAAATCTTACAGATAATCCAGAACAATTCATGCCACAATTACCTCATCAATATCCCTTTCATGTAACTACAAAGCCTTCATTTAATATCCTATTTTCTGTATTTTTAAACTTTACAAAATGAATGTGTCCTGCTTTTGCCATTTAAAAAGATAATATTCCTGTGAAACTGAAACTTTTCTAAAAATTAAAGTCTATTCAAATAAAAAGAAAGAAGAAGATGAAGAAGAAGAAGGAGGAGGAACAGGAGGTGAAGAAAGAGAATGAGGAGAAATTGTTGAGTTCAAGCATAACAATATTCTGAAATTATCTAGTGAAGGAGAATTTAGCTCCATACACACCTCAACAGGCCAGGAGGCATCCCCTGAGTGGTGACCTTGCAACATCTTGGATAAGAGCATGTAGTAGATTCCAGTTTAAATCAGATACTTTGTGTTTAAATGATTGATCTTAAGTCATCTGGGAAATGCAATATTGCAGAAACATTGTTCCTTAGTTATACCACAGGAACCACATCACAGTAGTTGCAAATATAGGTTATAGAATTACACAATCAAGATATGCATTTCAACATTGTGTAACCATAGATAAACTTTCCATATCTTGTTTTGTCATAGTAACATTGGGATAATAATGGTATCTATTTCTTGGGGTTTTAGTAAATATTTAGAAAGGTAGCAGTGCTCACTAAATACAAGTTATTGTTTGTGTGTGTGTGTGTGTGTTTTTTTTTTTTTTTTTTGCGAGGTATCTCAGGATTTGGCTGCTCCATATTGAGACTTATTGTGAATAAATAATCACTTTGATTACTAAATACTGAGGCCTCTGGCAGCTTTAAAAAATGACCTGGCATCAAAACAATATCAGGTGCTCAACAGGTGCTTATTGAACTGAATTACTGAGGAAAAGAGAAGGAGCTTCTATTGAGTACCTGATATTTACTAAGCATTGAATTAGCGATGTAAAATAAATAAAATTAATCCTTGCCCTCAAGGAACTACTAGTCAAGATAATTTCAAGAGTCCTAGTCACAATTTATAGAGTACCACTAGAGTCTACAAGTCAGGCATACATAAACTAACATATAAAGTTCAGAGATGGCTTTTCATAAGACTAACAGGAATTGATCCAGAGAAGTGGGGGTGCTGCTGAAACAAATACCTAAAAATATGAAAGCAGTTTTGAAATTATGTAATGGGTAGAAGCTGGAAGAATTTTGGGGTGCATGCTTGAAAAGGCTTACACTGCCATAATGGACCATTAAGAGCAATTCCGGGGAAGGCTCAGAAAGAAAAGAGCTGTAGAGAAAGCTTTGAGCTTCTTACAGAACTTTTATGTGCCCATGACCAGAATGTTGGTGGTATATAAACAGTAAAGACCATTCTGATAAAGTCTCAGTGGGAAATGAAGAACATGTTATTGGAAACTGGAAGAAAGGTGATCTTTGTTATAAAGTGGTAAATAACTTGCCTGAATTGTGTTCATGTTCTGCTGTTTTGTGGAAGGTAGAACTTGGGAACAATGAAATGGTATATTCAGCTTAAGCTATTTCTAACCAAAGTGTTGAAGTTGCAGCTTGGCTCCTCCTGGCTGCTTATAGTAAAATGAAAGAAGAGAGAATGACTTAAAGACAGAATTGTTAAGCAAAACAGAATGAGAACTTGTAGATTTACAATATTCTCAGTTTATCCACATTGCAAAAAATTAGAACCCATGTTTGGAAGAGAACAATAATAATGTGGCCAACTGACTATTTAAGAGATTAGTATGGGTATGAACTGCAGACTTAATCAGCCACCCCAGCAGGGAAACTGCCAATATGAACTAAAGGGGAAGGAAATGAGAAGGAATGAAGGAAGGCTATCAGATTTGGATTTTACAGGATGGGAGCACAATGCTATTCAGCTGAGACATGCACTATTTATCAAGAGAAATGAAGAATGATTCTGAAGATTCAAAGATCATCAGGGTTGCCTCCTTGGTTTCAAAAGGGGTAGCCATTGCCTTCCTTTCAATAGGCTAAATGGCCCCACTGAAAGCCATGGGGGAAGGGCTGCCCAGAGGTGTGGGTGTGTGGGCCATGTAGCAGAACCCTGGGGGCTCAGTTTGTGCCTGACAAAGCAGCAGGGGCAGAGCCACAGCCCCAGGCAGGCCCTCAGTCCCCGTGAGCCTGGAGGACAGAATATTAAGCCAAAGAGGATTATTTCTGAGCCTTGAGACCTCATGGAGTTTGTCTTATAGTTTGGACTTACTCAGGACCTGTTACCTCTTTTTTCTTTTTTATTTCTCCATTTTGGAATAGAGATGTTCATCCTAGGCCCTTCCACCATTGCATTTGGACACACATAACTTGTTTGGTTTCACAATTTCACAGCTGGAAAAGCAATTTGCCTCAGGATAAAATCATATTTTGAGTCTCACCCATATTTAATTTAGGATATTTAGATGAGACTGGATTTTAGACTTTAGAGTTAATGCTGAAATGAGCTAAAACTTTTGGGGCTTTAGGGATGTCATGAATGTAGTTTGCAAGTAAGAAGGACATAGATTTTGGGTGGCTAGCAGTGGAATGATACAGATTTAATGCTTGTGTCCCCCCAAAAGTCATATGCTGAAATCCCAACATTCAATGTAACAGTATTAGGAGGTGGAGCCTTCAAGAGGTGATTAAGTCATGAAGGTGAAGCCCTCATGAATGGGATAAGTGCCCTTATAAAAGAGACTCAAGAGAGTTCCCTCACTTCTTCCACCATGTGGGGACACAGAAAGTATGCTGGTGCCTTGGTTTTGAATTTCCCAGTCTCCAGAACTGTGAGAAACAATTTTCTGTTGTTTATAAGCCATCTAGTCCATGGCATTCTGTTATAGTAACCCAAATAGACTAAGACACATTATATGAGGAGTGAGCCAAATCCTACTTATTACTACTTCTCTTATACAAAGGTAAAATCCAGGTCATCTGTCATGTGGCCAAAAGACTTCACCAGGAGAAAGAGAAAGTGAGGGTTTCTTTCTATGACCATGCATGTTGCACAGGGCAGAGCTTGCTGAGTTTTACATGGTGTCCCTGGGAAACAATGTATATATTCCAAGTGACCTAAGACCAGCTTTGCCATTATTTATATTTTGTGACCTTGGGTCACTCCCCCTCAATGATCTTTCTCTGTCATAGCAAATTTGGGCATGGTTCTCACATTATGTGGTTCTTGTAAAACTGCCATATGACTTGGGGTACACAGCAATGCCTGTATCTAAGATTGAAACCATTATAATACTTCTCATTAGTGACCATAAGTCAATGAGTTCTATTTAACTGAAGGCTAAAATTTAGGGCCATTCCTGTTTTTCATTCTTGCAGCAGACATGTAGTTCTCTTAGCTCTGGCTCATGGCAAAAATTGAAAGGATTAAGGAGCATTAACTTGGGTCTGCAGGGCCATACCATTTTTGAGGCACTGAGCCAGGTAAACAGAGCACTGTTCTGCCTTAAATATAAGCTTGAGGGCTAGTAAAATGAATTGGAACACGTAAATTGGCAAATGGGATCAAATGCATTTTTTTCTGTGATTGACATAAAGGGAAGAACATCTGAAATATGACTGTTTGTGGCTGATTGCTTCCTCCGAAGGCTGCCCAGATGATTCTGCCTATGTTAACTAAGAAGCTGGCCTAAAATTAGCATTGAGAGAACACTTTCTGTTACACCTTCTATTTGCAAAGTGCTGTCTCATCAGTGTGACCAGCTACTCTTCACACTGGCATCACCAACCCAGCATTGCCCAGATCAGGCAGGGGCTGCTGAAGCCAGACACTGACTGCCTGGAGCCATATACCCTAAGAGCTAGATTTTAGTTTTTGTGTCCATAATCTCTGAATTCCAAACCCTGTTGCACCTGAGTTTCCACAATCTGTATAACAGGAAGGTTCGGGAATCATTATTAGGTTCGCTACTGGGTTTCTGCTCTCTTCTTACTCAATTGCTCCAGAAATTATTTAATTGGGGGAAAATCTACTTAAAAATATTTTACGCCCACTTAATTAGAAGTGCTTGCAAAATCTACAGTGTTTTCTACACTGTTGGATTCTGGCCTGTGCATTGTAAATGGAAACACTCAGATGTGCTAGGATTCTTGCAAAATTATAGAAAATCTGATATGCAGGGTGCAAAGTTTTAGACAGTTGAGACTTTTTGCCTGAAAAGAACTGTGAAACCAAACTCAAGAACATGTGAGGACTGGGGACAGGCCGAAGAGGTCAACAACTCTTTTTGGTGTGCCCACAGGAAATGGGATCCCGACCTGCTCTGTAGGGCTGTGTGGAGCTGGAGGGGAATGGGATTCAGGAAATGGAGACCAGCTTTGTTGCCTGCTGTGAGACTTTGGGCTGCCTGCACTCTCTGGGCCATTTCTCACCTCTACAATGAGGGAAGAGATTCCTTCTAGCCTGGCTATGCACTTGCATCACAGTGCTTTCATAGTGTTGCCTGAAATTCTTTTTAAGCTTAGCACTACTGTATTGGCTCAATAATTCACACTTCCCACAGGAACCTTTTCTACACTTTTTCAGTCGAAGTCCTTTCCTTGGCCAGATCTTGTCTTGCTTTGATCCAATTCATGTTTTAATCTCTCATCTACCATGTGGAACAAGATCAAAAGGCTGCTTATAATCACCTTTGTGAATGAGCATTTAGAAAAATCTCATAAAGCAATACATAATGTGGGAAAGTTTCTTCCCATTTTTGGCTTCCATGAGAAGTGACTTTTCCCTAAATGTCCTGCTCATTTCTCTCACCCCTCATTTGTCCATTCCAAGGAGAAGTGAGTTTTTTGCTTGATTAGAAAGCCAGGCTCAGTCTTGCCTATCACTTCTATATGACCTTCACCTTCCTGCATAAGGCACGGTGCAACGTTGGAAGGTTTGTTGTTGCTCCAGACCCCAAGATTGGGCAGACTTCCCCTCCTGGCCTTCCTCAGGCATAGCTGGACACTTTCAGAACAAGGCCTTGATCCTTAAACAAGTGGCCCTGCATGTGTTTAGAGAGCAGACTGGATACAGGCTCTCTGCTAGCTGTGCTTAAGCTGGATGCGCAGAAGACTCCCAGGCTTCTGTTCGTGAAGAGAGTTACACGGGGAGTTTCCCCCCTCCCCAGCCCGGAACAAGGCAGTTGAGCAAGACACAGGATACATGAGAAAATGATCTGGAGATTGGGTGCAGACTTGTTTTTAAACATATGTGAGATACTCCCTAGTCTTCTCATGGTTCTTGAAAGAAGAAGCAGAGCTCTTGGTGAGTATTGGTGAGCTGTTGGGAGCAGTGGGCCAATGCATTTTGTGTGTGAGTATCTGCAGGCTGCTTAGGTTCCAGGCATTTTAGTTTATAATTCTATGATTGTAAAACAATATTTTATCTTTCAAATTGGAAACTTAAAAAATCCTGTACTCAAATAACTCAGCATTTTTATGTGCTGCCCTTTAGAGCCAAAAGACTCTCTTCCAACATCTGATGAATACTGAAACCATGTCCTAACACTTGGATTTTAATTCTACTTTCCTCCACTCTTTCCCCAGCTTTGGGCCCTGTGAGGCTGACCTACATGGACTATAACAAAGGGCTGTCTTACATTTGGATTCTGTTGAGTTCAACCAAAAGGAGGCCCTAGAGGGAAACTGGAGGGTGGGAGACAAGTGAAGTTATAGCATTTATTCCTCCAAGTTTCTTCCCGCTAAGTCACCACATTGCATGTGTCCCTTTACTGAAGGCCACAGCTCTTTTTGGGGGTTCTTTCAGGCCTGTGGATAGCAAAGTCTCCCTACTATTACTAGCCCCGGAGTACTGCACTATCCTTTGCTCTTTTTCTTGAATCCTGACCATATCTTTGTAATAAGGTCCTGTACTAAACTCTCCTCAAATTACCTAGTTTGACCATATCACCTGTTTCCACTGGGACCCAGACTGATTCACTGTAGACTGAGTTGTTCCCTAACATACAAAATGAGATGAGCTTTTATATATTAAGGGGCTTCCAGATCTTATATTCTCAAATTGTGTGAGAAACCCTAACTCTAAAGTATCTCCTACAACCTAGCATGATGTCTGGCACATCAGAGGAACTCAAACTTAATGAGTGATAAAATTATAAGCTATGTTTTATACCTATTCCTTACTCCACTAAAAAGTATGCTTTAGGAAAAGGAACTGGCAAAGAAGCTGTGTGTTTAAGTATATATATATACACAACAGGCATTAAGATTATGTTTTCATCGTGATTGAAAATGACACAATATTTCATGCTTCTCTAAACATTTAAGATTCCACAGAGGCAGAGGAGTACAGTAGAAGGAGCACTGGTTCTGGGAGAAGCATCATGTATTAAATTAACCTCACAACACATTGTTTTGAGCTGCTGCTCATGGAGGTATTATGTAACTGGGGCTGGAGTGGCCCATCCAGACTGTTTCAGGGAAACTAATCTTCAGGAGAAGTTCTCAGTGCCTGAATATATCTCCAAATAGTCTTGCTTCTACGGTCAATATTAATTTTACAAGAGTCTCTCCTGAGAAATACTCCGAAGTCATAAGGTTGCCTAATGTCAGAACAAAGAGTGGACTCTAGGTTCAAATTTTTCTGTTTTTTTTCCTCATTTGTCTGACTTGAACCCTTGTCTGTGGCTAAAAACACAGACTTTGTTCCAACATATAACTCCTTGCTACTTGTACTGCTACACCTGAAATCCACCTCTACCCCCCAGATCATGGATCTGTCTGTGCTGAAAGCATGGTCAGACTTCAACTATTAGTAACTGGTTAAAAGCATAGGCTCTTGTGTCTTTGTATTCAACTGTCAGCTTTCTACAAATAATATGATTTGAAGTCAATTTCCTTTTAACAAATAATTCATGATACTAAAATAAAGATGGTCTCTTTTAAATTGTTAATTTTATCAGGAATCATGAGTAGCAGTTGGCATTTATTCATCATTAGAATGATTATTAATAATGGCATAATTGTTCTAAAAATCATTGATCAATAAAGAAAAATAATACTTAAGATTACAATACAATTTACTCTTAAATCAAACTGGAAGATGCAAAGAATACCAATTCTTTTAGAAAGTGCTCTCCTTAGGCCTGCCCTCTCTGAGTTACAGAAATTCTGCATAACAGGCAGTGGACAGAGCTATAGCCATGAGCAGGTAGTGTTTTTTGCCTAAGACATTTCTGTAATCATCACTTCTCTTTAAACCAAGTAGGGATTTTCATTCACATTTTAAAAATTGTAGCAATATATATCTGATATCAAATTTACCATTTTAAAATATAGTTCCGTGGTAATTAACTACATTCATCCTGTTGTGCTGTGATAGTGGTGATCCACTATCCATCTCCATAACATTTTCACCATCCCATACTGAAACTCTGTACTCATTAAATACTAACTCCCCATTCTCCCCTTCCCCAGACCCTGGTAACCACTGCTCTACTTTCTGTCTCAATGATAAACCAAGTTGTCTGTCTCATTTTACTGAAAGTTGGTCACTGAACAGGATCTTTGCCTTGCAAAGGTACATATGGAAGAACTGGAGCCAGAGAGCTCAGGCAGCTGCTGCACAAATACTGAGGAAGGAGGGAAATCTGTGGTACATCCCAAATGATGCTCTAGAGACTAGGGCAGGAAAGAGGGCTACAAATGCAAAGAAAACAGGAGCAGCATCAGGATACAGAAATAGTAAGAAATGTGAGCACTGGAGACAGGAATAATGAAGACTCCAAAGAGCAGCCATAGAGAGGACAGGATTCTCACACCTGAAAGAGTGGAAGAAATTGAGGCTGCATCAGTAGTGGGAAATCAGACAGTGGTCTATGGACAGAACAGAGGTTAGCAGACAACAAATGCAAAGAAAACAGGAGCAGCATCAGGATACGGAAATAGTAAGAACAAGTATGAATGAGAAGGAGGACAAAAGCAGTAGGCTCAGATGAAAGACAGCAAAGCCAAAGAAAAAAAATGGCTCATTTTATGTAAGATGCTATTCTCCACCATATCACCAATGGGGGACTCACAGGAAAACACAAGAAGTAGTAGGACAGGGGTCCTTCCCATCTGTGGACAAGTAAAGGCTAATGATCCAGCAGGCCTAGGTATCCAATGCTAACATATCAGGCCCACAAGGGAATGCTATTCTGGAAGACATTTTGGGTGATATTCTGGAAGACATTTGGGTTAGATAATAAATAAAACAGAAATAAGAGGTATTAGAATGGATGAGACATTCTCATAAAAATATAAGAGAAGAGAATCAACTAAGGCAGGGGAAGGTAGACGAAGAGTTAGATTTTTTTTTTTTTTTTTTTTTACAAATACATGTAATTCCATCGTTTTACCAAATACCAATAATAGCCAAGTACATAGTCCCTTTCAAACCCTTCTGTCAAAGTACTCCTAATGGAGTACTGCCCCCACACAAAGTCCCCACGGGGGTCTGCCTAGTGGAGCTGTGAGAAGAGGGACACCATCCTCCAGACCCCAGAACAGTAGCTCCTCTGATGGCTTGCACAATGTGCCTGGAAAAGCCACAGACACTCAATGCCAGCCCAAAAGCAGCTAGGAAGGGGGCTGTACCCTGCAAAGCCACAGGGGTGGAGCTCTCAAGGCCACGGGAAACCACCTCTTGAATCAGCATGATCTGTGAAATATGGAGTAAAAGAAGATCATTTTGGAACTGTAAGGTTTAATGGATGCCCTATCAGATTTCAGACTTGCATGGGGCCTGTAGCCCCTTTGTTTCGGCCAATGTCTTCCATTTGAAATGGGCGTATTTTTCCAATGCCTGTACCCCCATTGTATCTAGGAAGTAACTAATTTAGTTTTGATTTTACAGGCTCAAAGACAGAGGGACTTGCCTTGTTTCAAATAAGATTTGGACTTGGGTTAATACTGGAATAAGTTAAGACTTAGGGGACTGTTGGAAGGGCATGATTGTGTTTTGAAATGTGAGGCCATGGCCAAGTGCAGTGGCTCATGCCTATAATCCCAGCACTTTGGGAGGTCAAGGCGGGCAGATCACAAGGTCAAGAGATTGAGACCATCCTGGCCAACATGGTGAAACCCCGTCTCTACTAAAAATACAAAAATTTGCTGGGCGTGGTGTTGCATATCTGTAGTCTTAGCTACTCGTTAGGCTGACGCAGGAGAATTGCTTGAAGCCAGGAGGTGGGGTTGCAGTGTGCCGAGATTGTGCCACTGCACTCCAGCCTGGTGACAGTGAGACTCTGTCTCAAAAAAACAAACAAATGTGAGGCCATGGGATTTGGGAGGGGCCAGGGGTGGAATGATATGGTTTGGCTCTATGTCCCCACCCAAATCTCATCTTGAATCGTTGTTCCCATAACCCCACATACCATAGGAGGGACTGGTAAGAGGTAATTGAATCATGGGGGAAGATACCACCATGCTGTTCTCATGATAGTGAGTGAGTTCTCAGAAGATCTGATGATTTTATAAAGGGCTTTTCCTCCACTTTACTCTGCACTTCTTCTTGCTGCTGCCATGTGAAGAAGGACATGTTTGCTTCCCTTTCCATCACGACTGTAAGTTTCCTGAGGCCTCCCCAGCCCTGTGGAACTATGAGTCAATTAAACATCTTTCCTTTACAAATTACCCATTCTTGGGTATTTCTTCATAGCAGCATGAGAGCAGACTAAAACAGGCATAAAAAGTAGAATGAATCCTGCCTGATCTTTAGCTCCCTAATTCTTCTGAAATAGGTACTAGGGATAGCTCAGTGTCTTAGGGAGGTGGAAATAAAGCCCAATGGTCCAGGTAAACTCATGCTGAGTTTTTGTTTATGTGTTTCTCAATGCCCAGACTCCATAGTTAGGCGATGGAGTGGGTGAAAAATAATGGTGAATGGTTCTTGTAAAGAGAAAGAAGTATGGAGAAGTAGGAGGAGGGAGCAAAAGGCTCACCCATACTTAAAGTACTCTGAGGTAAATCTTTGTCTTTGAAGACACTAAGACTATGAAGCAAAGAGAGAAAAAGCAATAGAGGAGCATGGAAACATAGAAGATTAACTTAGAAGCCTCCCCAAAGAGAAAAACTGAGACAATGGAAGAAATTGTCAAAAAAAATAACATTTCCTAGAATGAAAGACATCATTTGTGTTTTGTTTGTTTGTTTGTATTTGTTTTTGATTAACTATCCTAGGAAATGCTGAGAAAGATGAATGAAAAAGAGCACACACCCAGACACATTGCTATGAAATTTCAGAATTTCAAGGTGAAAGAGAAGACTGTAAAGAGATTTAGAAGCAGACTGCCTTCAGAATTCTTTTAAGGAATTCTAGAATTCTAGAAGCCCAGGAAACAATCCCTTTATAATATGAAGAAAATATGATTTTCAATGTAGAATGTATGCTTAGCCAAATCATTATTTACTATCAAGGTAGAATAAGAGCATTTTTAGAAATGTAAAGGACTCGATATTTATATACTATGTTCCTCTTTCAAAAAATTTACTTGAGAATGTACTTAACTAATTAAGGAAAAAGGAATTCAAGAAAGAGAAAGTAGGGCAACTAATTTACCTAACTTTTAAGGGGCAGTAACATGAGACTCAGCTCTGTGAAGGTTAAAGAGTATCTTAATAGAATGTTGTCAAAAGGAAGAGAGAAAGAAAAAGAAGAAAAGAAGAAAAAGAAGAAAGTGGCTTCTCAGTGCAAAATGTACAATCAAGAGGCTGGATATATTTAACAATATAGTGAAAGAAATATGCTTTTCTTTAAAAATGCTTTCCTTATGAAATATCCTAAGTATTTTATGATAGAAAATCATATAAAATAGCCTAAGAAACACAAAATGCCATAAAAAAAGTTAACAGCCAAATACCAAGTCAGTTAGAACATGACAAGATTTTGAATAACTGATGGAGTTAACTGAAGACTTTAGATGCAAGGAACAGATATCTTAAAGTGGCAGGAGATTAACATAGAACTGTGTTGCTTTTCTGGAGGGTCCAATCACACTTCAAGGCAGGGTAGTTACTAATTTTTTTACAAAATTGCCATATTGTAATAGCAATAACAATAGCTCCACATTTGAGCTCCTAATGAGTGTCAATGCTGTGATAAGGTATTTCACTGATTATCATGAAAACTCATTATTACTACAAACTAACAGATGAAGAATCTAGGTACAGAAAGGTGAAATAACTTGGTGAAGGCTACTCTTAAGCACTGTACTCTAATGTTAAAAAGCCTTCTTGGCTAATGTGATTGGGATCAGTTAATTGAAAAAATCAGTTAAAGCAAAAAACATCTCCATTTAAACCTTAAATATTTTATTTTAATGTAAATATTTTATTTTTACTAAAAACATTAATTAACTGAGCTTTTGACAAAGGGTAAACGTTCTTTTCTTTGACTATAGGTCCTCTGATTATACTTTTGTGTTGGCTTTTTACATAAAAAATACCCATAATACAGTTTTGTGTTGTGTGTGTGTTCAACTTGCATTTCCTTAACATAGAATAAGAAATTTAAATATTTGTGGAGCAATGTGAGAGGAAAATCCTTCTAGGTTTTTATCACTGTCTTCAATCTTTCATAGTTTTTCTCCAACCTAATTCACCAGCATTTTTAAAAATAACTTCACTGAGTCTTACAGAACATTTGATTCTGTTTGGGAGCAAAAATAGCTGCTTCTTAGTAAGTATTCAGCTTAACATATATACATATATACGTACACACACATACACACATATATATATACACACATATATGTACACATACAGTCTAAAGTTGGTAAACAAAAAAGTAACGTACAAATACATTATTTACAGAATAGCGGTAATTACCAGAAACCTAAAACTAAAAAAGGGTAAATAAAAATGGTTCCCTCTCGGAGTGGACCGACAGGTCCACTTTAAATTAAAGCTTTCTCTCCCTCTCTCTCTCAATCTCTCTTTCTCTCCCTCTCTCTATGTGTGATTTTTTTTTAACACAGTGCATATATTACTTCGATAATTATTATTAAAAATTATAAAATGTAGAGAAGTTAAATATAACATAAAGAAAACATGCTTTAAATTAGGAGGCTTAAACTTTCCAAATTCTGACTCACAGGGATCTATTAAGGGACCAGAAGGGGCTGTGTCTCAAGGGAAACAGCTGCCGGAAAGTACAGGATAGCACCTAAGAAGGTTTCTCCTCTCAGGGACCTCCCACCATGCTGCCTATAGACTACTTCAGGTTGGAGAACCCCAATGGTCACTGAAGACACTTCTGGGCTGTCACATGCACCCAGTACTCAGAGAGGTGATCACCTGAGGAGATGTAATTAGGTATTGCTGGTCATGGGCACCTTGGAGCCTGGAGTTCCTAGCCTGCCATCTGTCCACTTGCCTGTCTCTGTGAACTCACACCTATATATTTACCTGGGCAAAGGATATTTTACAAAAGCCCTCAGTCATGGTTCCATTTTTTGCCCTGAGCTAGGACCATGGAATCAGTTGCACATCCCCTTAGGAGATCTGTATGCAATCAACTTGGCTTGAAGAGAGCATGGAAAAATGGAATAAATGTTCTAAAATGAGTTTGGCATCTCCTCCCAGTCAAAAGCTTATTTGTTTTTATGTTATGTTCTTTATATATGAAAGAATGTTGCTTATTTTCATTTTATAACATAAAATTTTATTACACTATTAGGAGAGAAGTTTTCTTACCCCAACCAGGAATGAGTGTGCTACATAAGAATTTTTACTTGAGATAGTATTTGAGGACCTGTAGAAAATCTCTTATGGCTGAAATAGCAGCCAAGTTTTTGGGTCATGGCCAATGTCCGCAGCAGGAAAGAACAATTAGCAACTTAAAGCAATTTTGTGTTTATATTTGTTTGGCAAGCAAAGTTCTAAGTAGTCTCCTGTGTCATAACTACAAAGGTCAGTACAGAAAATACTGACAGAGTCTGGGTACCTACAGTGGGAAATTCCAACACACTTTTGGAAATGTTCTTGGGGAGCAAAACGAACTTATTTAACAATTTGTTTGTAAGCATAACAGCGAGAAAACAGGAAGACAGAAAATAATTGTGCACTACAGTACATAGCTTATTCTATTACCATCCAAAAATTCTATCCAAGAAACAACATTGCACAGCACTGTCTGTTTTTAATAAGAATTTACATAAAAGTTGTGGCTCAAATCCTCATATCTTTGTATGTGGCAGAAAGCCTCAAACTTTCAGCTCCAAAAATTTTTACACTTCAAATAAATTCTACATCTATCTTTGAGTAAATGGCTCAAAAAAATCTACTCTCATGGCCACAGCCAGGCTGCCATCAAATTTTAATTGCAGACTGAATACCCTTTTACAAACCAGGTGTAGAAGAAAGGGAGTGGAAATGTAAAAAGCAGTAATATCATAACATCACTATATTCAGAAGGACCTGTAGAAAGTGTCAAGGTATCAAAGACAGTTTTGCTGAAATCAGTAGTTTTGATGCAACATGAGAGAGGTACCTTTGCATATCAGAATATCTACTGATGCAAAACACACAGCTGGTAAAGGGTATGAGTCATAAATAGTTTCCCAGATATGACAGAGGAAACCTGTTCTATTGGATCTGATCTCATCTGTTTAGGAGTTCCTCTTGCTGTGATGCCCAGGGGCGGGACACATTTGTCAGGCATGATACTGTTTTGCCCTGGTTTAGAAGAGCTGCATTTTAATGCAAATATAAAAATGTGCCTGAATATCACATATACACTCCTGCATAAAAGCAAAGACATAACCCTGTCATATGTTTGTGAGTTCAGAAGATTTGGCCATTCGGTAGTGAATTAGACCCAGCTCACAGAAGCTCACAAGAATCAACTTAAATTTTCAGAAATTTTGAGAGCTGATTATTAAACACATCCACTATTGAAAACTAAGTTATAGAAATTTAAAATTAAATAAATTATAATGAAAACAAAGGTAATATTCAAAAGTCAAAGGTGATATTCAAAGATGAAATTCCAAAATTATCATTTCCTACTGATTTTACTACAATTTATTGTCTATGCTCTCAGTGTTACTTACATCTATAGTATCTGTATGTTGGAAATATCAGATATTGATGTACTACCACACATCTCTTCCCAGCTCCACAGTCAGCAATATCTTACTGGTAGCTCAAAAAAAGCCATGCTGGGACCACTTTTACCACAAAACTTGCAAACACCACAAACCAGGGTTTCATTTATTATTTTGCTGAGGTCTTCTGAAAGTGATGTTTTATGAAAGTAGTGCTGGAGAAAATATTAATAACAGATGAAAAGTGTGTCTTGTCTGTAAACATTATTTTGTGACTAGCACAAAATATTGAGGACATATTCTTCCGATATTAAAAAACTCTTATCAGATTCAGGAAGTTGCTCAGATTATTGATGAATAAGTGAAGTTCTAATATGTGTCATTGTTTCATTTTCCTCTTGTTAACATAAATGAAACTATCAACCAACAGGCGTGTTGGGCCTACACTCATTTGTCAGCTGTAACCTAAGGTTGCTATGGATACAGGCATTTGACAAAAATCAAGAAAAGCATTCTGTGAGAATCAACCGTAATGTAATCAATAAACGGCAATGTGTATTTTATTATGAATGGTGTACTGCACATCCCTTATATGAGTAACACTTATAATAAACTTATGTGTGTATATTTATGCATACCTTTTCTATTCTGGAGAACTAGTTGTTTACAGATGTACCGGTACCTCCCTGCACCCAATCCAGGCAGCATGGAGACTGAGTTTCTCAAGGAATTGTGTAGAACTAAGTTTCTTTTAGTATGCCTCATTGCTCTTCATCTAAGGTCTTTACCTGATACAAAATCCCATTCTACTGCTCAAAAGATTTGCCTCATCAGCTCTGCTTTTGCAGCATAAGTGGTTGTTACCAGATGGCAATTGGGTTGAGCTTGACCCAGGGCAATTAGATATAGAGGAAGATCAGAAATTTCTGGGTCACAATCATATATAAAAAAATGAATCTGCTTATGAAACAACTAGACTTTCTTTGTTTCTCTAACTGGGTAGCTTTCTTCACAGCAAATAATTTTATCTTTGAAGCAACATTTCTGAAATTTATATGAGCTTGATAATTATTTGAGAAGCTTGTTACAAGTATAGATTCCTGAGCTATGCCTCCAGAGATCATGATTCTAGATGGAGCATTTTAAATAAATACTCCAAAGTATCTCTGAGGGCAGGAGGTGGTCATGGTTCTCAGTTTGGGAAATGCAGTATTAGGGGACACTCTGCACCTAGATTTGGTAGATTATCTAAGCTTCCCACTGCTTCCTTAAGCAGATTCTATCTGGCTCCATCTTGCCTCTCTGGCATGAGCTTCACACCACTTATCCTTTCCTCAATTCAGTTTCTTTGTTCTCAATGGAAAAAAGACATGTTGGTTATCATAAACTGCTCAATGAAAAATATTGCTTAAGTCAAGACAGACTCTACCAACAAGAGAGGCATGGAAGTTTACCATGACTTCGTTTTACTAAGCTAACTCAGCAGCATCTTTCCTAAGTGCTCACAAGCCATCTGCTAAATTGGCTTAGGACTTTGCCAGGGATGGACACCAAGCTCACAAGGCTTGAGTTTCTAGGCTCCATGTATCCTCCACTGTGAGGACTGGGCCAGCTGCCCAACTTTATCTGCTGGCATTCCTCCTGCCTCTATTGGATGTCTCCTGGCATCTGTTATCAGTACTCTTTCTCCCTAGGCAGGGAGATGTCTTCCTTCCTCATTCAAACATAAACCAACGTACATTTTTGATTATTCTCTAGATGTTTCCAAAACACTAATTCATTCTGGGTATCAGCATTCCTGAAAATATCTTCATAGAACATGCCTCCTTAAAGTTCCTAGATGTAGTGCCTGGACTCTTCATTTGTGTGCTCATAACCCTTTAAATTTGTGCTCATCAGCACTAGTTTCCAAGTTAGTGCAGTCTCCCCGTCTTCTCCACTTGTAAGAATTAGAATGTGAGAATCTAAAAAATCTTCCAAGTTTTTCACTTCTCTTGAGCATCTCGAAATCTACTTAAAACTGTAACTAGTTTTATGGCCGGGCGCGGTGGCTCATGTCTGTAATCCCAGCACTTTGGGAGGCCGAGGTGGGCGGATCACGAGGTCAAGAGATCGAGACCATCCTGGCCAACACGGTGAGACCCCATCTCTACTAAAAAGACAAAAAAAATTAGCTGGGCGTGGTGGCATGCACCTGTGGTCCCAGCTACTCGGGAGGCTGAGGCAGAAGAATCGCTTGAACCCAGGAGGCGAAGATCGCAGTGAGCCGAGATTGCGCCACTGCACTCCAGCCTGATGACAGAGCAAGACTCCGTCTCAAAAAAAAAAAAAACAAAAAAAACCACTATACCAAGTTTTCATTTAAAATTTTCTCCATATTATAGAACACAAGAGCAGCTATATTCAGCTAAATAAAGCCAAATATCAAGTGAAATGTAATAGCAACCATCCTCTTTAAACCAGGTACCAGTGTTATTGCTCTGGTTACAGTGGGAATGAGGGGCAGTTTCAGTTTCACCTCTTAAGTCCATCTGTAGGTGGCCCCAAGACAATGTTGCAGAATCATAGGGTTCAGTAAAATAAGAGTTTTAAAACCACCGTGCAGCTTCACTTACCTCAGTTTGGGACTGGTTGCTATGGTTTGAATGTCTCCTCCAAAACTCATGTTAAAACATTAATCACCAATATGGTAGTACTGAAAGGTGGGGCTTTTAAAAGAGATGTTGGATCATAAGGGCTCTGCCTTCGTGAATGAATTTGTCTATTTATGGATTAATGGGCTAATGGATTAATAGGTTAACATGGGACAGGAACTGGTTGCCTGATAAGAAGGGGAAGAGAGGCCTGAGTTAACATATTAGCATGCTCAGCCCCTTTGTCCTGTGATACCCTGCCTTGACCCAGGGCAATTAGATGTAGGGAAAGATCAGAAATTTCTGGGTCCTTATACCAACTTGGGACTCCTCAGAAAGTTCCCAATAGCAAGAAGATTCTCATCAGATATGACCCCTCAACCTTGGACTTCCTAGCCTCTATAACTATAAAACATAAATTCATTTTCTTTATAAATTACTCAGTTTCAGATATTGTTATAAGCAACAAAAAGCAGACTAATTTTTTCCCCTGCCATTTACCTTACATGCAGCATTCCTAGCTTTTAAGATGTGTACAGCGTCATTAGCACTGTGCCTTTCTTAGCAATCTATGCATGCCACTGTGATAGAATTGTTCAACTTAAAATATTCTAGGCATGAATTCCAACAAGTTGATGACAAAGTTCGGCAACAGAAGCATTTGTTTTCATATTGAAAACTCAGATCCTACATGCATGCTGGGGGAAATAGCATTAACTTTCAGCTAAGCATACACTAATCCTGAAGAATTATTCATTGAGCCATATTGCCCACATGCCTGACATAATACATTTTATAATAAAAACACAATTACTCTACTACTGAAAAAAGTGCCCTTTTGTTCACATTTGAGAAATTGCTTCAAATTCATAAGACAAAAAAATGGATGTAATCTTCCATTATTCCTATTCCCACATTCTCTTTTTTTCTGTTTAGTTTTTGTTAAGTTGACTTTTGGACTTAATAGGACAACAGGGGAAGTAAGACATGAGCATTTCCTGAAAAGCAAAAATGCAATGTTCAGTAACACACAGCACATAATGACTTCCCATTTTGCAGATTACACTAATATTTTTCAAATTTTGGAAATGTAATTTCATGCCATAACTTGATGACAATGACCAGAATGCAGCCAGAAACCTATCTAGATGGGTCATTCATTATTCTTTCATCTATTCAAATGTTTATCAATCCCCACTATGCCCGAGTCACAGAGTTAGATGAGGAGAATAAAAAGATAAATAATACACAGCCCTTTCCCTCAGTGTGTTCCCAATCTAATGAGGGAAGCAGACACATGGCAGATAATGTTTTAATTATAGGTACAGTGATAAGGAAAAGGCACAAGAGCACAGGGTATTTAGGTGACCCCCAAACTGAGGCTTAAAAGAATGATAAGGGAGAATCCACTAGAAGGGAGGAGGCAGAGGGCAAAGAGAATCATTCTAGGCTGAGGGGACAGCTTAAGAATGGAGGCAGGAAACCGTGTGGCACACTCTGCAATTAGTATAATGCAAGGGGTGCACCTTGTTCCACCAGATTAGTGTCTCATGTATCATGTTAAGGAGCTTTCACTTGATCCCATAGTTGAATGGGCCCACTGAAGAGTTTTACAAAGGAAAACAGCAGGGTCAGATCTACTTTTTAGAAAGATCACTCTGGCTTCCATTGAGGCTGGACTTGGGGGGTTAAAAACTGAGGCAGGAAGCACATTAGGAGATGCAATAAGACAGAAGAAAAGTTTGATGGCCGGAAATAAGGTCATCATAGGGATGGAGATGGGAGATGATCTGAGAAATAATTACGAGGTAAAACTGGCGGGAATTGGTGACTGCTGGATATGGGAAAGTGAGGAGGTGGTGATAGTAACCGATGTTTCTGGTGTGGCTCCAAGTTTCTGATCTGAGTGACTGAGGGTGGGACTGGTGTCACCTGTTAAGATAAAACATACAGAAGTCAGTCTGGGGGTGGGGGATAGTGTATTCACTCACTTAATATTTGGACATGAGAAATTGGTTCAAACATAACAGTGAACAAGACAGATAAATAGAGCTTGCATTCTAGTTGAGGGTGGGGAGCAAGTAAGTATTATATAGATTCAGATATAGATGCTCTGCAGTAAAATAAAGTCAGGGAAAGAAAAGGAAGCACATATGGGGACTTTGGGGGAAGGTGCTGATTGGGCAGAGAGGATAAATGAAGTGAGTGTAAGGTCTTTTAGGCTGACTGACGGTGCCATGGACTCCATGGTGACCCCTGTGACCTGCAGATACACCTCCGGATGGCCTCCCAGAATTATAAAATCTGAAGTAACTGAAAGACCATGAAAAGAGGAAGAATGATCAACCCCTGTGGTGCCTAATTAACTTGAGACATTCTTCTATTGTTCCTTATTCCTGCCTCAACTGATAAGGCAATAGGGCTTTGTAACCGACCTTGGTCAACCTTGTGACTCCAGACCCTATGACCCCCTCCCAGCTGGCAAAAACTGCCCTAAACTGTAACTTTTGTCAGTTTCCATTGCGTACCCCAAACCTATAAAACCAACTCCTATCCCACTGCCCTGTGCTGTCTCTCTTTTTGGACTCAGCCTACCCACACCCAGGTGAATAAATAGTCATGCTGCTCACACAAAGCCTATTTGGGGGGTCTTTTCATTCAGAGTGTGTATTTTAACAGTGAGTGGTGAGCCATGTGGGGCCTGTAAGAAAAATATTTCAGGCAGAACAGTAGCAAGTGGAAAGGCCAGAACAATGACTTGGGTTGTGGACACATTGTTTTAGAGGCTGCTTCCTCTATGCAAATGGAGATGTCCAAGAGATAGCTAAATATGCAGGTTTGAACTTCAGCAGTCTGGGCTGGAGTATGAATCTTGACTTACCAGTATTTGGAGGCTGGTACGTTTTGGGATTGGAGAGGACAACTTGGGAAAAATGCATAAATGACAGAAGAAATGGGTCACCATAATAAAGGAAATGCCAACATTTAAGGGGCAAGTAGAAGAAAAGAAACCTATAAAAGAGAAAAAGAATGGGATTTGGTATTGCAAATTCAAGGGAAGAGGAAGCAATAATCACCATTTCAAACACAGCAGGATTTCAACAACTAAAATGTGTCCACTGGGATTAGCAATTAGCAGGTCATTAATGGCTGTAGTTGCAGAAGCCTCAGAGACATGGTGGGTGTGGGAAATGGATGAAGGTGGTCTGGAGAAGGTTGCAGAAGGAACCTATTTTATAAGCAGTGTGGCTGTGAAGAGGAAGAAACCCTTTGGAGAGGTGAGGGGCAGCAGAGAGAATATGTATACTGGAAAGTCCAGAGCCTGGCTAGTCAGGGAGAATCTGCTGGAGCAAGAGTGGTGTACAAGAGGCACACCCAGAACTGGAGCAGAGGCCACGCACACTCCACTAGCTGGCTCTGAGCAGCCTTGGTGCCCAAGAACTAATTCCAATCAACAACCCAAACTTTACAGGTCTAGTATGGAGATACTAGATCACCTAGCATTCCCCACTCTAGTGGGTTGTGATGACTTATAGGAGGCTCTCCTAAAATCTGTGTGAAGCATCGGGTGTGATGGAAAACATTGTAGCCAAAACTTCAAATGTGTGTTGATTGAGAAACGTGGCCACAAGGAAGGGGCTGGGGACTCACTGCTGGGTTTTCTGAGCAAATGGCCTTATGTGTGGCTGCTGCAACCTGTAAGGGAAAACTCCTTATTCCTGCATCCATACTATACAGCATCAGCTCCAAGAGTTCAAGGTGAGGTCCAGTTCTATGCATCAGGTTGGGTGAGAAGTGAGGAAAACGAACACCTACATAGTGAGGAAGACAAGGACCCAGCTATATAGGAAGAAACTAAATAAACTAACATCATTAAAAGATGAACTTGGCCTGGCACAGTGGCTATTGTCTGTAATCCCAACACCTTGGGAGGCTGAGGTGGGTGGATCAACTGACATCAGGAGTTCAAGACCAGCCTGGCCAATATGGCAAAATCCCATCTCTACTAAAACTACAAACAATTAGCTCAGCATAGTGGTGCATGCCTATAATTCCAGTTACTCAGGAGGCTGAGGCAGGAGAATCACTTAAACCCAGGAGGCAGAGGTTACAGTGAGCTAAGATCGCACCACTGCACTCAAACCTGGGCAAAACAGCAAGATTCTGTCTCAAAAAAAAAAAAAAATGAATTTAACACAGGTATAAGAAAAGAATAAGAAAAGACCAAAGAATCATGACTTATGTGAATTATAGAAACATGAATTTAGTCAACAAAACTTGAAATGTCTTAATGAGGGGCTCCACTGGAAGCAAAAGTCAGCCTCTGACTAATCAAAGGCAGTTCTACATAGCACAGCAGGTAATGAACTTATCACAAGACTTTATCTCAAACAGCATAGAAGCCAGAAATAAATATAAACTCCAAAGATTTTTTGTTTGTTTTACTTTAAGTTCTAGGACATATATGCAGAATGTGCCGGTTTGTTACATAGGTATACATGTGTCATGGTGGTTTGCTGCACTTATCAATCTGTTATCTAGGTTTTAAGCACCGCATGCATAGATGTTTGTCCTAATGCGCTCCCTCCCTTTGTCCCCCACTCCCCGACAGGCCCTGGTGTGTGATGTTCCCCTCCCTGTGTCCATGTGTTCTCAACTCCCACTTACGAGTGAGAATACGCAGTCTTTGGTTTTCTGTTCCTGTGTCAGTTTGCTGTAAACGCCAAACATTTTTAAATAAATCCAGTAATAATTTTATTTTATTCAATGAAATTAGGTGATTTGGAGACCTCTACTACTGGAGATTGAGTTAATGCAGGGCAAGATCTTACTTATCACTCACCTCCAAACCTCATTCATACACTCCCTGAGACTACCTTTAGGCCCTGTTTTGGCCGTGGGACTCACTTAGAAACAATCTTCAAGTTCTTTTAAGCAACTCCTGTGATATCAGAGGGTAAACACTCCCAATTTTTTTCTAACTGCCCTCAGAAGAAACAAATACTGGGTTCTCTCTCCCACTTTAACCATGTTCTTCTTATACTCTGCTCTCTTGACTAGATATAGTTAGGCCATAATTCCTTAACTATGCACATCAAAATGTAAGGACATTCAGAAGAACCAGTCCAAAAAAATAAATAAATAAAACTCAGTAGGGAATAATGAATGCAATCACTATTGAATTTCAAAATAAGATTTGAAACTTTTTTTTTCATTTCAGGCCCATATTTACAACTACAGGCACTACATACCTCAAATACACATTTCTAAAACTCAATTCAGTCTCTCTTTCTTATTCTATCTACCTGCTCCTTCTTCCGCATTTTATATGACCCAGCTGCCTAAATCAGAAACCTTAGATTTCCTTTATACCACTCTCCAATTGCATTTCATGTTCTACAGATTCTACCATAAAATAGATAGCTATTAAAATTAGGATAAAATGTAAATGCTTAACATGACCCACAAGACCTTTACTTACCTCTCTGACTTTAACTGTCATTACATAAACAACCCCCTACTCTTAACTCTCGAATTCAACTCCATCAATCCTAAACTCATTCAGGGTCCCTAAGGTCACATGCTACTTCAAGCATTTAAACCACTGCACATGTTGTTTACTAGAAGCTCTTCTTCCAAATGCTTTGCTAAAACATTCATTTCCATGACACTTCAGAGCTTATTTATTTCTTCTCTGGAGAAGCTTTTCCTGACACCAGTTTCTACAAGTTTGGGATAGGAGCCCTTCTCATGTGCTCTCAGAGCAAACCACACTTTCCCTTGTTGCACTGAATTGCAATTGCCTGTTCACCTGTCTGTATCCTCCACAAGAAGGTCATCTCCCTGAGGACAAGGATCTTGTCTTCCTTTTTCACCACTCCAGCACCAAGAACAGTGCCCAGTCCACGGTAAGTTCCTGTTAAATGTGACGAGTGAATAGGTAGATAGCATTACATTGTCACTTAAGGTATGCAGGGAAAAAAAAAAAAAAAAGAACACCAGTAAAAAGTCCAGAGGATAAAATGAAGCAAGAGAGAATAAGATGAAAAGAGAGGAGAGAAAACAATAATGGATAAGGGTACCAGAAGCTGGGTGCAGAAAAGAGATTAATGGAGGAAGAAGTAAAAGAAAACAAAAATAAAGAATGGGACAAAAGTCAGTTGTGCAGATTTTTGTGAAACATTAAAAAGGCTTCTATTGAGGGGACTAATAAGAGAACTAACATTAATTGATCTCTAAATGACATGCTGTGTCCCAAAGTCATGATCTTATTCACACCTTCAGTTGCCCTATAAGCATTATTATCCTCATTTTGCAGATAAGAAAATTGAGACACCAAGAAGTTAGGCAACTCTCCCCAGATTATACAACTATTAAGTGGTGAGGCAGTCTTTGAATTCAGTTTACATGGACTGCCCAAGATATGTACTGCTCTTGTTTATTTAGGAAGTATTTAAATGTAGGACAAAAGCAGATTCAATGGTAAAAGATTCTAAGAGTCCAATTTATACATGAATCTCTGATTTATCTTCTTACATTTTCTTCTCTAAATGCCTATCTTATAGCTCATCCAAGAGCAAACAGAATATTCTGAAGTGAACATTAGTCAAAATTCTATGTAGGACTGAAATCAGGGGCATCCATTCCTCCCTTGCCCCTCCAGGGAAATGCATGACCAGCGGGCCTGGGCCAGGGACTTGGAACACATCCTGATACAATGGATTGCTTTCACTACAGATCCAACAGGAGATAAGAGTGCTGCTTTTGAATCAAATAGCAATCCATTGTACATAGTCCAGCACTCGGTTTTGCATGTTCTAGCAATACCCCTAAAAATGTTAACTTCTGGGAGTACAGAGTTTGTAGCAGATATGGTCCTCAGGTTAGGCACCTATCAGAATGAAAGAAAAATGGTTCCACAATTGACATCAAAAGTGGTCTTGGAGCCAAAATATATATTGTATTATTTTATATTGAAAAAAATGTGTTCTCTATCTTTTTCCAAACTTCAATAACAATAAAATAGCTTTGTCATGACAGTTAGCATTCACAGATGCAAGAAAAGAAAGGCTACTCACTCCTCCAGCCAAATAAAAGCTCACTCAATGGCTATCATGCTTCAGATTCCTTTATTTATATAAGTCTTCCCTCTCCAAGTAGAAGCATAGTTCTTAGAGGCAGAGCCCTTTGTAGTCTTCCTTCGTCTTTATCACTTTTGAATTTATTAGGCTTTGCAGTTTTTATCTACAAACATTCTTCACATCAGATGACTCTCTCTCTACATTGTGTGTGTGTGTGTGTGTATGTATATGTGTGTGTGTATATATATATATGTCTTGTGCATCTAAACATCAAAGTCAGTATCCTCTCATGGAAGCAGCTTTTCACAAGAAATTAATTTTAACTGATTCAATTCATCATCTAACAGTGGTTTCCAAGGATACCAAATAGCTAAAGCCACTTGACTCCAACTTGCTTGTTAAATCAGAAGATATTAACAGAAAGCTGTGAAGAATTATTGTTGTCTAAGTAATATGGCCAGAAACCATTACCCCTTTCAATGTTTTGAAGTCCTGAACTCAGTTCAAAACACTTGTCTATAATAACCACTAAAAACATACAAATTTTTTTCTAGAATTTGAAATTCACTGATTAGCATTTAGAAAAATGACCACTAATGGTTTTTGCTTTAATTCACTTCCTGATGAAGCACTGAACTGAGAATGGCTACTGATTTGATCTACTTATCAATCTGAAACCAAACAATTCTCACTGTGGCAGTTAATTGAGCATTCAGGTAATCTAGCTGAATCTGTCCTAAATCAAATAGCCCATAACAGCATTTATGAGCTGCATGTATCAGATAAGCCAAGAATGTGCCCTTGAGGGCAAAGAGTTAAAATAATAATGCCCCAAACAAACAAAAAAAATGCACCCTCCTGCTAAAAGGTCAACATGGTTTTAAAATATATATATTTAAGAATAAACATTGTCAATATGGTATTATTGTACATTTAAGGAGTAACCAAAGAATTGATACACTCTCTCCAAAAGGTACACACAGTCAAGTGTCTTACTAATTAATGTATTTCAGCAGAACACTTTAAGAATTTTAATTCTCCATAATTCATTGTTATTATTTTGTCCCACTCTGTGGTTTGTCTTAATTTTGCTGATAATGAACTTTGCAAAGTAAAAATGTTTCTGTTGTTGTGCTTTTCAAAATCTACCAACCTTGTCTTTTATGGGTTTTGGCTTTAGGGTCATGCTAAGGAAGTCTTAATCTACTTCAAAGATCACAGACACTGGTAGTTGCTACCCCATATCTGTTTTTCCCTTTTTCCAAAATAATAGAACTTAAATTGCATTTGAAGTGACAATGTATCAAGTGAAAAGATTACATTTCTCAACCTTCTTGTAGCTAGGGATGGTAATATGACTAAATTCTGATCAATTAGATAAAAGCACAAGTATAGAGCGGGACTTTGAGTAAGGTTACTTTAAAAGAGTAGACTCAGGTTGAAAGTGAGGTTTTTTGGTCTTTCCCAGGGAGGCAATGTAAGTGCTGGAATTCCAGCAGTCATGTTACCCTATATGTGACTTTGAATTTGAAGTCATGCACTAAAGAAGGCAAACATAGAAAGACAGAAGGAACCTGAATCTTAAGACTGCCTGGAGCCTCTCAGACCTGGGCAGACTACTCCTAGGTCTCTTTATGTGAAATAATTTTAAAAATTTACCTTCTGTGTTTAACCTGCTGTTATTGTTTTGCTGTCAGCTATACAGCATTCTGATTATAAAATGATTATCACATAATTTCCCTTGGAATTTTTTTTAATAAGATTTCTTTATTATATTCTTTGCAAGGCAAATTTCATGACAGGCTGTTTGCCTTCCTGGTGATCAGCACTTAATGAGATAAAGCACAAACGCAAGCAGTGACTGTCCCACTTTTGTACTTTGATCCCTGCTTCTCTAACCAATGTGAAAAAAGATGGAGAGCTACTTGAGATTCTTAAAATACAAAGAATATTTGTCATATAGTAAACCAATCACAGCTTCATCCAATAAAATAAAAATCTAATATAGAAGTTAAAAACAAAGCACAGAAGCTAGCAGTTATAGTTGTAAAATTTAAACCACATGAAAATTTTCAGGAGCAGGCATATAATGTGTTTTTCCCAAATAGTTACTCAATTATCTCAACCCCATTTTCTGTAAAACCCATTTTCCACCCCCGCGCTGATTTGAAATGCCACCTTTGTACCAGATACTATACTGCCACGTCACATTGTTTTTATTTGATTAGTTTTTTTCATAGTCTTTATTTTCTCTGAGAAGTGAGAAATATAGTTATCTGAAGAAACTTGACAGTAGAGGTAGAACCTCAGGTGAGTGAGAGGAGGTCAATGACAAGGAAGAACTATGAAGCAGCCCTGAAGGCCACATTGAGATGAGATTCTCCCTATCACAGCATAAGGATTAACAAGGCAGAGTTATCATCCAGACCACCTGTGTTCAAATTCCAGCTCCGTGACTTACTAAGTGTATGGAGCCACTCCAATCACTTAACTTGTCTATGCTTTGGATTCCTTCTCTGTAAAATGAGGATAACACTAGAACCTCACTCAAGGTTGCTGTGTTAAGTGAGTTATTATGTAAAAGCCTACAACAGTACCTGGTGCTACATTCTATTAAGTATCATCATCATTATTAATTGTTACTATAATCACCATGAACTTCTTCATCATATTGAAGTGGTGCCTTTTTGTTTCCTAAAGTACTATCAAGAATAATGTTGAATATTATCGCATGCTTTTTTTTTTTTTTTTTGGCAACATCTGAGATGATTATGCTTGTTTCTCCAGAATTTAACTCTGAATGAGACACGTTTTCACACCCCACTAGCATGTCTATAATAAAAGACAGATAATTACAGATGTTGGCAAGGATGGGAAGAAATGGGAACTTTCATGCACTATTGGTGGGAATGTAAAATACCAGAGCCATTTTGGAAAGCAGTTCAGCAGTTCCCCAAAACGGTAAAACAGATTTACCATATGACCCAGAAATCTCTCTTCTAGTTAATTGTCTAAGAGAAATAAAAGCATACATCCACATAAAACCTTGCACCCGCTGGGTGTGGTGGCTCACGCCTGTAATCCCAGCACTTTGGGAGGCTGAGGCAGGTAGGTCACCTAAGGTCAGGAGTTTGAGACCAGCCTGGCCAACATGGCAAAACTCCATCTCTACTAAAAATACAAAAAATTAGCTGGGCATGGTGGTGGGCACCTGTAATCCCAGCTACTCAGGAGGCTGAAGCAGGAGACTTGCTTGAACCCGGGAGGCAGAGATTGCAGTGAGCCGAGATTGGGCCACTGCACCCCAACCTGGGCAACAGAGTGACACTCTCTCTCCAAAAAGAAAATTTGCACACAAATGTTCTTAGCAGCATTATTAACAATAGCACAAAATTGGAAACAAGCCAAATGTCCATCAGCTGGTAAATGAATAAATAAAATGAAATACATCCATCTAATGGAATACTAATCAGTAGTAACAAGGAAAGAACTAATGACACGTATTATGATACAGCCAGGCTTCAAAAACATTATGCTAAGTGAAGGAACCCAGTCACAAAAGAGATCACATATTGTATGATTCCATTTCTATGAAATGTTTAGAACAGACACATTAATAGAGACAGAAAGTAGATTAGTAGTCTCCTGAGGCAGGGATTAACAGTGAATGGATATGAGGAATCTTCTTGGGATGTTGAAAATGTTATAAAACTGATTTATAATGATGCTTGCACAACTTCATAAATTTACTAAAAAATAATTCCATCATACACTTGAAATGGGTGAATTCTACAATATGTAAAACATGTCTCAATAAGGTTATATTTTTAAAATCAGAGAATGGAGACAGAGGAAAATGTATACAGTTTGTGACTTATTTTGCATAAATGGTCAAAAGTTAAATAGTTATATATATAAAACAACAACAGGCTGGGCACAGTGGCTCACGCCTGCAGTCGTAGCACTTTGGGAGGCCACGGTGAGCAGATCACGAGGTCAAGAGATCAAGACCATCCTGGTCAACATGGTGAAACCCCATCTCTACTGAAAAAACAAAAATTAGCTGGGTGTGGTGGTGCGTGCCTGTCTCTCAGCTACCTGGGAGGCTGAGGCAGGAGAATCACTTGAACCCGGGAGGCAGAGGTTACAGTGAGCTGAGATCGCACCACTGCACTCCAGCCTGGCAACCGAGAGAGACTCTGTCTCAAAACAACAACAACAACAACAACAACAAAGCTATTAGTGCAATACTAGGTTTCCTAGTGCTCTGCCATTCCTGTAGTCTTAAACCCTCACCAGGTTACAATACATCATTATTTTTTAATACAAAGCTGTACTTAGTTTACTATTATTTACAGTATATTTATGTGCTTGACTGAGATTAGTATCAAGATTTTTTTTTACTACTGTCTTTGTCAGATTTGATATCAGTGTGATACTAGCCTCGTAAAGTGAATTAGGATGCTTTCTATATTTTTTCTATGCCACGGTATAGTTTTAACAGTGTATGAATTGTCAAACCGTTCTAGAGGACAATTTGATAATTTTTATATCAAAATATTTAATGTGCATAAGCCTAGGAATTCCACTTCTAGTAAAAGTATTAACAGTGATTGTTAATGGAAGTGTTGATGACCTTTAATTCTTGTGCTCATGTAAAACTGTTTTTGCAATGACAACTTAAAACAAATTTGTAATGACTATTTGTGGTTCCAACAAATAAGAGGACTGAGGTAGTATTTAATATTTTTTAAAACTTGACCTATAAAAAAATTGGGGCCTATAGCTTTTTAACACAGAAAGTTCTTTGACCACTTTTCAGTTTCTTCTAAGTATTTTTATACTCACTCTGAGATGTTTATGCCTTCCACTCAATTGTATTTCTACATCATGACATACATGACATTTTCTTGTGCTTTCTATAGTCTTCTGTATCTGTTATTAAATCCTTTTTCTTATTCCTTTTGCTTTATATTTGTGTTTTCTCATTTTTTGCCTTGATCAGAATGGCAAAATACTTATATATTTTTATGTCAGAAAGACACACCTGGGTTTTGTTTATTAATACCGCTTCTTTGTGTTTGGTTTTTTTTTTTCACATTCCAGTTAAGTAATTTCTTCTTTTGGTTTTACTGATGCTTTGCTCTTATTTTTTTTTTTTTTCTTCTTTTGATTTGCTTCACTTTTCTATTTTTAGGCTCTTAGGTTCAATGCATTTTTTTCTATTGTTGTATTTATTTACTATTAACAAATTCGAATTAGAAATTTTCATCTAAATAGAGCTTTGGTTATACTCCACTGTATTCTCAATGTCTATGATTTCAGTGTCCATTTCTGATTTTTTTAACTCAAGAGATCTCTGAAAGAGTTCAATTTTTAAGTGTTTAGGGTTTTGGTATTCTTGTTGTTAGCTCTTAATCACTCATTGATTATTTTATAGACAGTAAATGTAGCCCATGCAACTTTTACCTGTTGGAATTAATTTTTTGGTTTTACTGTCATGTCTAAAAAATTGATCATGTGCTGATTAAATTTTAAAATGTTTTGTGAACATTATTTTTCTTTATTAACTATATAACTTCTATCCTCTATTTATTTTGTCAATTTGATGTATTCTATTATTTGTGAAGTGTTGTAGTCTTTAATATAATTCTGATTATTCTCATTTGTAAAGTTATAACAAACTTGGTTTTATATCTTTACACATTGCTTCATTAATGAAAAGTAAATGTTTATGATTTCTAAGTCTTTATGGTTTATTGTACTATTTATAAACCTAAAATAAGTCTCACTTAATGACATATATTGTACTCAGTACGTTTGTTATAGGAATGTTAATTTAATTCGCATGAGGTTTTGGAAAAAGAGAAGATTTAAAAACAATATAAATCAGTAGACAAATATTTTACTATATTTAATGAAACTACTTCCTAAACATTTAAAGAATCAGGTACTATAAAGTTAACTCAGCCTCTTCTGACAATCCCCAATTTCAAAATTGCATCATTAAGGCCACTATTTACTACTCACTTTTCTCTAGGAGTTTCCCTGGGTCAAATCTGATGATTGTCCATGGCACTATGTGACACCACTCCAAACCCTAACATATCACCTTTTACTACAAAGGCATATGCAGTAGCACTCTCGTTTTGTTAATCTGCCCAATTTAACTTCCCAGTTCTCACATACTGAGGCACTGGGAAGGCAGATGTGATTGAATTACTGAAGCATAAGACAACACAAAAATTAAAAGGTTTTTTAAAAACCAATATAATAGAAAAGAGCTGCAGTTTTAATCTTTATCAGCCTGCAGAGTGGATCCTCTCTAACTGAACCTGAGGGGATTAGATTTTCCCCCAGAGAAGCCTACAGTAATCCACACGTAAATGGCCTCTAAAGCAGTGTGGAGTTAGAATCAATGGATGTTCCTACCAAAGGCATCTGGAAGAAAAAAAAAAGAAACACTTTGGGGGATTTTCTAGTTCTCTTTGTAGACTCCCTCTGAAATAGATTCCATAAGATGATGAATCTGAGTTCTCTTGAAATTAAAGTAATACACACAAAGTACTTTAAAAGCTCCAGAAGAAGGATGACCTATAAATTCGGGATATTACAGTGATATTAAATCTAAAGTAGCAGTCACAGTGGAACAGATTAAAGAGGAGCAAGCAGCACTGTTCTCTCATTCCTTCTGAAATAATTTGAGAAGCCTTCAGAGCTAGCTCAGCTATGCCAGCAATTGACATCCCGTATTATTTGAAAAAATAAGATGGAAATATGTTTAACTTGGGATCCTCTGAATAGTGTTTAAAAGTGATTCTAATGTGGCATCCTCATTCTTGTCCAGCATCTTTCTCTGTTTCACAGATTTTTCTGACAAGAAGTGAGCATATTGGCTAGAATGATTTATAGCCTACAGGAATCAAGCAACCGCG
This sequence comes from Cacajao melanocephalus, assembly GCA_963573385.1. Classification (NCBI taxonomy): domain Eukaryota; kingdom Metazoa; phylum Chordata; class Mammalia; order Primates; family Pitheciidae; genus Cacajao; species Cacajao melanocephalus. Next base: position 95,262 of record CAUYLG010061203.1, read on the forward strand.
TTATTCTCTAACCTCATGGCCTAGTTAGAGTTTTCACAGGGTTTATGTACTGCATGGTTATCCTAAATTAAGAGCAAATAATAATCATATTACATGCCTAGCAATAAAGAAGACCATGATTTCAGTTAGGGCTAGGATGCTACAGTTGCATCCTACAGCTAAAGTTTCTACAGGATTTATTAGTAGTTGTGCCAACAGCAGCTGTACTTACTAATAATTCATTGTGGTCAAAAAAAAAAAAAAAGAATCCATGATAAATAGTAAACACATTTTCAAGTTTGGGTTTCCTTGTCTAATATTTTATAAAAGTTTTACATAGATGGTTTGAGCATTTATTTTGACAAAGCGTCTGTAAAAAGTAATTTTAAACCATGAAGCCCATAAATTCATGTCATTTGCTACCCTAGTTGTGTAGGGGTATTTTAGGTGTCACCCCCAAAGGCTGATTTAGTCAATCTTGTGACAGGGCAGTTGTGTCTTCAAAAGTTCTTTAACTGATTGTGATGCACAGCTGGAACTGGGAACCACTTGACAAAGATCTTTCCGTAGCAAGGGGCCTTGACATTCAATCGTTTTTCACCCTCCTTATTTCCAGTAACTTCTTCCCAGTTTTCCACCAGTCTGCTGCCCTGGACATCTGCATGAGATGTCATATACATTCCAAACTTTAACGTGCTTAAAATTAATCTCATTATTTTCCCACAAAATGTGCTTGACTTCCTGTAGTAAATCTAGTAAGTTATAGGTACATCCTTCCAGGCACATATGTGAAAACATTGGGAATCAGGATCTCTTTATTTCATATCACTGTACTTATTATTTTATCTCTTAAATATCTCTTAAGGCATCCCTACTGCCTTAAAATATTCCTTCAACACTTCTGCTTAGGTAAAAATTAATAGTTTACTGCCTGCTGCTGTTTTCTCTAAAAATACCCAGCTTTAAATCTCATGTTTTCTGACCACACCACTATCCCATAAACACCCATCCTTGTTGAAGACATCTATCATTCTTCGGATCGCTTCCCCTACATTCCCTGGAAGCGCCCAATTGCTAGCTTACTGTCACACTTTCCAAAACTACTTTTGTCATCATTCTCGGCAAACCCAATATCCACATTGATAACACTTCCAAAACCCTGGGACTGTAGTTCTTTGAGCTCCTGTCTTCAATCATTTGTCCCTCTCTCCCCGTCATGCCTCTCATGATCGTGCCCTGGACCAGGTCATGCCAACAGTTGCAGCTCCTCCAGAATCTCCATTTCAAACATCTCACTCTCTGGCCGCTCCTCTTCACTGAGTTCTCAACAAGCATCTCACCCCTCCAGGACCTACAATCCATTAATCCTACCACATCTTCACTATTCCTAATCCTTTCACATATCCACTTTTCTCTCCTTACTCTGATGAAATTTCAGAATCCATCGTTCTAATCACTCTATTCTATAGACCTTCAACTCTTTGCCACTCTTTTCTTGTTCTACATACACACAACCCTGGCTCTCTCTTTCTCTCATGCCTGCACAAAAAGAGTTGAACACGGTGGAAGAAAAACACACACCTATGCTGATGGAAATCACTTTAAATTCATGATCACCAGCTTCAAGCAGGCCCTTAGTATTGCCTGACAATCACACTTCCTTCCCTAATCCATTTGCTCTTCCACTCTCCTAGACAAACATTTATAACTCTCTTATTTTCAAATTGCCATTACTTCCTAACCATCCCCACTCTCAGCTTCTAACCTTGCTGCTTCCTATTTCACCAAGAATAGAAAAGCAGTCAGAAAGCAAACTACTGCAAGATCCCCAAACCACATCTGCCCACCTGTGCCCATAGATTCTGCTCTGACTCATTGATAATAAATGAACTGTTGTTGAAAAACCCACCTGCTTAGCCTACTCAGCACATCACTCCAGCAGTTCTATCCTCTACATCATTTTTCCTTCTCTCAAGCATACAAACATATATTTTCTCTTTTCTTTAAAACCATCTTTTGAATCATTTTCTCTTCTCCTTTCCCTTCACAAAATAATTCCAAAAAGTTGCTTACACTCTTTTCTCTCAATTCCTCTCATTCTCTTTTAAAAAGACTCTAGTCAGACTTCCACCAATTCCACTCATATACCACTCCTCCAAAATCACTCAGTTCAGTGTCACCAATTAGCCTCTATGCTATTAAATGCAATGGTCAGTTCTTGGTTGTCATCTTACTTGACCTATCAGCTACATTTAACTCAGGGGATCATTCCCTCCACCTAGGGATACTTTCTTAATTTCCAAGCCACCATGATCTTGATTTTTCTCCCACGTTACTTTCTGGTCTTTCTCAGTCTCCTTTGTTGGTTCCTGAACATTTCTCTGACTTCTAACCAGTTGTTTGACTTCTTTTCTATTTTTATTTGCCCTTTGGTAAATGTGAAGGTGTCAATGTTTGTGTCCTCCCCAAATTCATATTTGAAACCTAATCCCCAGTATGACAGTAGTAAGAGCTGGGGCCTTTGGGGAAGTGATTAGATGATGAGAGCAGAGCCCCCATGAATGGGATGAGTGTCCTTATGAAAGAAACCCCTTCCACCACGTTAGGACACAGAGAGTCGGTGCTATCTATGAGAAACAGGCCCTCACCTGACACTGCATCTCCCAGCTTCTTGCTCTTGGACTTTCCAGCCTCCAGAACTGTTAAGGAATAAATGTTTGTCATTCATAAGCTACCCAGTTTACGGTAATTTTGCTAGGGCAGGGCAAATGGACTGTCAGTAAGCTCATCCGTGCAAATGGCCTAAGACAGTAAGCTCATCTAGTTTTTTTGGCTTTAAATATCATCTATGTGCCTGTGGTGCCTAAATGTCTATGTGCAATCTAGACTCTTCTTTGACTCTTGGGAAATATATCCAACTTTTCAACCAAAGATATCATTCTAGCAATCCTCCCCTCTTTATCCATATCATGAATTTTTGTTCTGTACTAGTCATTCCCATCACCTTGGTGATAAGTCTTCTAACTTATGAATAAATAAATAAATAAATACAACCCTTCATCTCACTTCCCTCACCAGCAACTACTATGCCATTTATTTGCTCTTGTCAGCAGAAAACTTAAAAGAATATTCCATCTTCACTGCCCCAATTCCTCTCCCCTCAATCTCTCTTATTGCCATGCCAATCAGGCTCTTGTTCTCACCTCTCTATCAAAAATGCTTGTCAACATCATGTCCAGTGACCCCTGAATTACTACCTGCAATAGTGAGTACTCGGTCTTCATTCTGCTTGACCTAACAGTAGCACTGGATACAGCTGCTTATTCCTTCTTCTTGATTACCTTCTTCATCTTGGCTTCCAGGTCAGCAATCTTGCTTGGATTTTCTCTCTCATTTCTAGACTCTCTTCATCAATGTCCTTTGTGGTTCCTCAGGTTCTCTCTAGCCTCTTACTGTTGGACAGTTCCAGAACTTAGTCCAGTTCCTCTTCTCTCTCCTGTTCACTTTCCCTTCCTAGATACTTTCAGTCACATTCATCTTAAATATCACCTACATGCTGACGACACCCATATTTATACCTTCAGCCCAGCCATCTTTCCCAAACTCCAGGCTCATATATCCAACTGCCTAGTCTGTATCCCCACTGGACTCACTAATAAGCATTTCCAACATTACACATCAAGAACTGAGCTCCTGATCATTCCCCTCAAACTTACTTCTCCTACAACTCTATTCTCCTATGGGCTCAGGCCACAGTCTTAGTCTTGACTCCTCTCTGTCTTTCACAGTCCATATCCATCTCTTAGTAAATGCCATCTCCACCTTCCAGCTGCCCAGAATCTGACCACCTCATACTACCTCCATTGCTATTACTCTCTAGCCTAAGCCACCACCATCTTTCACCTACATGATTACAACAGCCTTGTAACTCCTCTCCCTAACTCCAACCTTACCCTTCTATAGTCTGTTTTCTATGTGCAGGTCAGAGTGATCTTTTCTCTTCCTAAGTTAGATGTTATCTCTCTTCTGATAAAACTTGCTAATGGCTTCCTATCTTACTGAAGTAAAAGTCACTTTTTTTTTCTTTTACAATAGCTTTTAGGGCCCTATAATCAGTGTGCCATCACCTCTGTGACCTAGGACAGAACCTGGTACTTAGTATATGCTCAATAAACATATGATGAGCAAATAACTGGCATCTCCAACTAAAGCCTCTCTAATCAATTTTCATCTTGTCTCCAGAATACTTAATTAAGGGATAAAACTGACCTTAATTTTCAGCATAAACTCTTTTAATGGTTCTGCAGTGCTACAGCTGATGCAAACTAAGATGTCTTCAATAAGTAGGCATGTCCCAAAAATGTGATAAGTAAAGTGTACATGTGTGGGGTGGGGACGAGGAGACAGATATTAGAAATGAACAGCATGTGACCCACTTAAGGACATTCAATTCAATTATTTTAAAAAATTGTGCCTGTTAATTGGCAGCCCCTATACACAGAGTAAAGAACTATCTCTACAGCATGGTTTGGTGGGCACTAGGCAGGCTTGCCATGCTTATTCCCTCTTGGGTCCTATAACTTCAGTGAAAACAGACTGTGCACATCCACAGACCAGATAGTTACAATGCAGCTGAACACACTGCTTTTTCATTATTAAATAGCCAGGCAAGGAAGCAAGATGTCAATGTTGACATAGTCAGGAATTATATCTGGAACCCAGATGTTTGAACCAGATGACTAAACTTGCTAAAGGCAGTATTTACAACTATACAAGGTAATTACAGTTGAGTTTCAGGGTGACATGCTGGGGATTTAAAATGGGTGAACTTCCATTCATTGATTCCCATCTGTTAGGACCTTACCTTGGACAGAAAGAACATAGTTGCCAGTAACCTGAATATATTTTCCATGAGGAACCAGGAACACTTGAGAAGCTGCATTCACAGAACTGAAATCTGGTGTGATTTGCTGAGAATGTATGCTCTGGGCTTATTGTATAAATTGTGCTTCTTGGCGGGGTGCAGTGGCTCACATCTGTAATCCCAGCACTTTGGGAGGCCAGGGCAGACAGATCATGAGGTTAGAAGTCCGAGAGCAGCCTGGCCAATATGGTGAAACCCCACCTCTACTAAAAATACAAAACTTAGCTGAACATGGTGGTGCATGTCTGTAGTCCCTACTCAGGAGGCTGAGGGAGAAGAATTGCTTGAACCTAGGAGGCAGAGGTTGCAGTAAGCCGAGATCATGCCATTGCATGCCAGCCTGGGTGACAAAGCAAGACTGTATCTTAAAAATATATATATTGTACTTCTTTCAAGATTTCTGCATCAACCAGTCCTCGGTGGGATTTTGGCAAAGGCATACAGGGGCTTTCTTGATCTGATCTGACCATTGCTTACTAGAGCAGATCTGTCTCTCAACATTCGCAACACACATTCAACTTACTGTTACTCAGGATCCATCTTCTTCTGTGTTAGGACCTTATTAAATTCCTAGAATGCTTTACCCACCAACAAGTTTCAGGCAAACTCTTCTGCCCAAGAATAGACTTCTGTAGGAAGCCTCTGCAGATCCACTCAAACCAGCTAATTACTAATTACTTCTCTCCTCTTTTTCTGTACTGTATCTAGTAGGTATCTCCCTTCTTGACTTTATTAATCGCCATTATTGTTTTATGTCAATTCCACAGAGGCAGTAAGCATGTCTAATTTATCTTTGAATTACAGATGCCATACCTTATACATAGCACTTAAGGAGCCCTCAATAAATGTTTTTGGAATTTAACTTAATTATAACTAGAAAAGATTGATTGGTTCAGTGTGGTTAAGTAACAGCTATATCCGGGCAGGGTAGGGTGGATTGAAGTGGGAAAGAAAACATAAAGAAAAAGAGATTCAAATTATAACAACTGTTTTTTTTTCATATTTCATATAAATAAAGGCAGCACTTTGCATTGGGAAAGAATGTTACAACTAATCCCTATTTATTGAAGCACCCCTGAAATTTCAAAAGACCGTTTCATATAATGTGTTGATTATAGTCAGACAACCTGAGCTCATTCAATATACAATATTCCTTCAGTGAGCTAATTTGATAGAATAATTACATTCTAATTAATGCAAATTGGTAGGAAAAACATTAAGATTCTCAGAAAATAAACTGGTACACGATAGAGAATGTGGTAGAGAACACAAAAAATTCATATAAGAGTAAATTATAACAAGGTTCAAAACATGAAAAATATTCAGTTCTACCAACAAAAAACCACAAATTGAAACAACTAGGCAACAATTTAAACCATGTTAAATTAGCAACCTTTTGTTCACATTATACACCTAATGCTAACAGATTTACTACTGACATGTAGCAGAGCTAAGTAACATAGATCTACCAGAAAGCAATTAGGGCTCATTGTTGATAATTTATCATGAAAAAATAGTCCCAAAAAGGAAATAGGGAACTATAAATACAAGACTTCCTCCCAAAAAAGAAAATTACAAGCTAGAATAGCCTCAAAAGAATTGCACTTTGGGATATGCAGAGCCATCACAATAATGATAATAATTACATAATAGTGTTAATAATGGGAAAATTATAATAATAGAAATAATGGCTAACATTTATTGAGCATTTACTATGTGCCAGGTATTATGGTATTTCATGTGCATTGTGAGATAGTTATTAGTATAGGGTTATCAGCATTACCATATAAAAATATTGGATGCTCAGTTTGGTTTGAATTTCAGGTAAACAACAGATAATTAATTTGTATAATTATATGTCATGCAATATTATTTATTGTTTATTTGAAATTCAAATTGAACTGGCATCCTATATTTTATCTGGATACTAGTAACCCAGATACTACTAATACAACTTACTGATGAGAAAATGAGGACACAGAGGTTAAATAACTTGTCCAGGAGCACCCAACTAATAAGAGGTAGTAAGATGCTAAGTTTATAAAAAAGTAGAAAGTAAATTTAGCCTACAAATAATTACAAATGGTAAAACATATACATACATGGGCAGGTGATATTACTGACAACATCAATTTATTGATTACTTATTTGAGCATTGACTCTGGGCACAGTGCTACAGCAATCTTCCACTCCCATTTCATAGATGAATAAAATGAAGAGTGAAATATTTTACTCAAGGTCACTAAGGTAGTAAGTGCAGTCAGATTCTAACTTCAAAGTCCTTGCTTATTCCACTTTGTCATCTTGATGTCCTGGAAGGTTTTTTTTTTTCCTTTCAGGTGCAGTTCTATCAATGTTGACTTAAAGGTTTTATGTGATAAAATACACATGAGAGGACATATGAAGATTTCAAAGAGATCTGCAAAGCCTAGTCCTCAGGGTTTGGTGTGGTCTAAAGCCCTTCCTAGAGTCCACCAAATGAAACATTTGAAAGAAAAGGAAGTTATGATGCATATTCATTGCTCCAAGATTGCAGTGAAAACTGAAAACTTCCCCACAAATTGTGATTTCATTCAACTTCATTCAGAAAATAGAAATAACACTCCATACTTATCCTTAGAAGTGAGATTACTCCGCCATTTTGCCTCTCACTAAGCTCCTCCCCTTTCTCTATACACTTTGGAGTGTGAACTTGTTAGTTCCCTCAAGTCAATCTGTTAAGAAGAGATTATGAGTTTTTTAAGCCAACCATATAGGAAATTGCACTTGCACCACAAACATAAAAGTGCTCCAACGCTTTTTCAGTGAAAGCAACATCTATGGTCTATACATATTAGAAAGTTTTAGAGTGATTTCCTTTAGGTGTCAGTTTAATTTTTCCTTGAGAGTTTATGCCACTTCAAAAAGTTTATGCTTTTGATTGTTTATTTTGAAAGAGGCAGCTGGCCACAGGGCTGCCTGTGATGCCTTTACCACAGTTTGCTTTCTTTTTCCCTCTTGATAATTACCTCATAACTAAACCATTCACTGGTCCATGTAGAGGAATCCTACTGAGATGAAAACACACTTGTTTAAATAAAATATTTATGAAGAAGCCCTAAAATGTCACTGAAGTAAATGCAAATTATATATTCACATATTGTGCATCCAATATGCCACTCATTCCTTAGAAGACTCTATTTCCTGATTGCAATTAACATTAATTTAAAGAAATTAATCCCATTGTGCATAATCACACCAAGGTCTGTTCATAAACATCCAGTGTTTCAAGACTAATTCTCTTTTGACTATCTTAGAAAAATTTGAATCAAGGCTAATATTTAATCTTAATGATTCTTTGGAAGATTTTTTTGACAGAGATTATATTTATTATTTTACATGTACATTTTCTAATAAGTGACTTCATTATAATTCAAAATAAGGTGACATTAGTGAAGGTTCTATATTCTTGCCTTTTAATGACACTCTATCTGGACAAGATTTTTCTTGATTTATTTGTCTTTTTCCTGCCTGACTGGGTGGACATAATAGAGCCTTACCATATGTTCAAAGAGCCCTCAAAATAAACATTTGGGATAATGTTGTGAAAAGAAAGTTAAGAATCAGTTGATATGGGTATTAGCTATACAGGATAACAGGCAAGGTCCCTGGTTTTTGATATATGATCTTTTCTAATTTTACAAGAAATAAATGTGAGCTGAGCTGAGAAGAGTTAGGTGGATGCAACTTTTGCCCAACGGGCTCAAAAGTTGTCCTCTACTTGGCTGCACATTATAATCAACAGATGAGTTTTAAAAATACTGATACCAGGCCCATTTCCCAGAGATTGTGATTTAAAACTGGTCTCGGGTGCAGCCCAGTCATTGGTAGTTTTTGTTTGTTTTTTCTTTTGTGTTTGTTCCAGCTCCCTAAGTATTCCTAATGTGCAGCCAAATTGAAAACCACTGATCTAGAAAAAGCTTTTCTTGAATAGAGTAATATTTACATGGAGAGAAGAGTCACTAATGATGAGTCATAAGGCTCTGCTTCACACCTTGACCTGCTAAACATTTTCTAGACCTTGGATACAGACACAGAGAGCATGCAGAAAAATCTCCAGAATATGGAGTTGGAACATGAATGGAAAACCAGTATCCTGGATAACAGTATTTATAACCAAAATACTAAGCGGAATCTTTATAACTACATAGAATGTGACCTGCACTTGGGGATTAAATCCATCATACAAGTACAGAAGAGAGAAAGTAGGTCTAAGCGTGGCTATTACAAAAAATACCTAGAAAATTTTCATTGACAATAACTCCTCAGCTTTCAGTATATGTGATGTGACTACCTAAGAAGCTACTTTGACTTAGACCCAATTTTTTTAAATGGAATCCATGGCCCTGGGCTAGTTTATTTCTGTGCACTTCAGTATACTCACATATATCAATCACTTTTAGCCACACTTCTTGAACTTTAATGTGCATACAACTCTCACCTGAGGATCCTGTCAATATACAGATTCACATTCAGTGGGTCTGGGAGAGAACTGAGATTCTCCAAGTCTAACAAGCTCCCAGAAGCTACTGCTGCTGGTGGTGGAACACAGATAAGTGCTTCGAAGACTTATGAGGACTAGTAAAATGACCTACATAAAATGCTTGGCACAGACATGGTTGGCACCCTACAGAAGAAAAGACTTAAAAACAAAATGATAAAAAACATGTTTAAAACCTAGACATTATATGATCCAACCTTCCTTTCTGCTCCTTGGAAAGAGCAAATCTAGAGCAGTTAAGATAGTTTACCTCCTAACAGCCAAAGGTGTACAACAGAGAAGAGAGAAAAGACTAATGCTTTTTGACCGAAGAAAGTATAATCAAGATCCATGGGTAGAAACTTAAGAGACCTTTTAATTCCCTACAAGGAAAACCTTCTAACAATACATGCTGTTCTACAGCCAATTAATCTTTTTGACAGCGAAGTCTCCAGTTATAAAATATGAGCATAGAGCAATTAATGTTAAAGAGGATATTCATACCTCAGGTCACTGTTCAACTATAAAACAGCTTGGCTATCTAAAGAGACATCACACACTTAACGTGTTACAAAAAGTTAAAAAATGAGCCTCGTGATTTTCCTCCTCACTCCTACCTTCTTCCTGAAGACTTCTGCTTGTACAAAGAATTTTTTAGGTCAAAAAGCCCTTGAAACATCCTTAATTGCCTTTCTCTCACCTTTCACATCTCTTCCTTCAATAAATACTAGCGGCAGTACCTTCCAATTGTGTTCATAATCCAATTACTTCTCATTACCTCCATTATCACTATCCCCGTTGAAGTCACTATCACCTCTGTCTGGATTTCTGAAATAGCTTCCTAAATAGCTTCCTAAGAGGTTTCTCTGACTTCACTCTTGCTCTTCAACATGGCAGTCAAAGTGTTGTCACTTCTGTGCTCAACACCTTCTAATCGCTTCATATCTCATTCTGAGTAAAAACCAAAGTCTTTATAATGGTTTAAAAGACTCTGCATAATCCACGCTCTTTAACTCTTGACCATATTTCTTATCACTCTCCATCTCTTTCACACTTCTCCAGCCACCTCTGAAGTCACCATTTCCAGCATCATATCAATAATGTTCCCGCCTCAGGGCCTTTGCACTTGCTCTTCCCTCTGCCTTAAAGGCTAGTCTCTGAGGTCTGCAAGTTTATGCCCCATATCATTAACATATAAAACACCATAAAGGCAACCAACAGAGCATTCTAATTGCTCTCTATGGAGTAAAGTGCTCACACTCAGCACTTTAATTTCCACAAGTTGGTACAGATGACAAACTGGGTGAGGCACTCCAGTTCCAATTGTGACTTAGGCTTATTTTTTAAAATCACAATTGCATCAAGTCCTCTGTGAACACCAAGTCAGGGAAATCTCAGTGCCGTACTCCCCCGGCAGGATACTATAACCATCTGGACAAAAAAGAACTCTTCTGATGGCTCAGGCCCACTGGTCTGTGCCCCAGTCTTTACACACCTCTGAAAAAATGAATCGACATCCTAGATGCAGGGTCACTCTGCTGTCCACAGGAAATTATATATTTTTTCTCCTTTTATAACCAAAGTCTTTAGTTGAGCTTGAGAAAACCTAGCTATCACAGGGTGGCCGTGAATGGACAATAACAGAAAGTTGGGACATGGCATTCAGGTGGATTCCTTTCCAGAAAAAGAAGTCATCCATTTACAGAGATGACTCTCTCTAGGAATCCATGTCTCAGGGCTGCTGTGCATGGTTTTTCTGGTTCACACTATCAATAGCAGGGACATTATTCACATTGCGTTGTGTGGTGCAGCTTTCCCAGCTACTCAGCTTTTAGCGTTCAGAGATTAAAGCCACTCTTGCTTCAGAGGGATGAAGACAAATACATATGATGTAAGAATTAATGTCGGCAAGGCAAGTAAGGAGGAAAATGAAGGGAGATTTGGAAATGAAGGGAGAAGTGTCCTGAAGGAGAAGGTGCACTTTAGATGTAATCTTTGGCCTCATTTCCTCTCACCTTGCACTAGAATTCCCCCACCCTTCCCTCATGAGCTGGCTACTTTCCGACACAAACCAAAGAGCCAGAGGGGCATGGGGCTACTTCAAAATCCTTGTGTCCTAGTTTAAGAAAGCAGAGCACTGCTATCAGGAACTCAGAGCAGCAAGGTCGACTCCTATCTATAACTATTCCTCAGCCAAGGAATCAGATTTCCTCTCATAAGAAGTCCTCTTACTGACTCTTTCTCGGCGGATGCCTGGTGTAGGGGCTGAAGAGAACCTGAGAACACAGGATCCAGCCCTGGATTGAAAGGAGCAGAGGCAGAAAACTGGCCAAAAGACGTGATTTAGAGATAGGCCTTATCCGTCTTCTCTTGTAAAGCCAAAGACAACTGCTTATGTGGGATAACAAGGAGAACTCGTGGTCCAGTCACAGGCAAGGAAGTGAGATGTTTCAACACTAACACTTGCTTTGGGCAAAGCATGTAAAATAATTGTCTTGCTCCTGCCACTTAAGGACCACTTCCCCGACTTAAGACATCTTCCTGGGTCTTGTGAGATAAGGGTCTGTGGTTTATTCAGCACATCCCATCCAGCAATGAGGCACACATAGGCTGAACATTAAACCTCCCTGGAAATCACTGGGATCGTTCTCTCTCTACTCAGTTCTCCACTTTGAAGTAATATATCAGTGATCATTTGATAAACTTAGTTAATATAACCACCGGAAATGGAAAACAATATTTTTTCTTTTTCCATAGGAAAAAAAAGCGTTGAGTAGAGAATATCTAATATGAACTTTTAAATTTTAGCAGATGACTTCACTCCACATACCCATCTTAAATATATCTAGGATATGATATTTAAGTCTGGTTCAGTGTGACACTCTATAAATCAAATAATTCTTTAATTTACGTTTTGGATAAATGGATTTTTATATAATAAATTGGTTCCAACTCGTACATGATAATTTGCAAGGCAATAGCTCATTTTCAATATTTAAACGTAGCAATATCAAGAGAAAGGCCATTTCTCACCCCATTTTTAACAATTCAACCACAATATGCTTTTTTGGTAAGTACTCAGGTTCGGAGAATATTCGAGAAAACTATTTCTCCAGGTGAGAAACATCTCAAGCAAACATTGGAAGGAACTGCATTTTCCAGTAGTGGATGAGACGACCTGGGAGATCCAGGGACCTCGGGAAAAGCAAATGGCTCCACTCAAACTCCCTCCTCCAACCTTAATTGGTCAAATGCCAAAATAAATGAACTTTACAAAGTTAGGAGCTTTGCAACTTTCACTAGGAATAACTACAGGTGCACAAGCCAGGACCGACGAGCCCACCGCCCCGATTGTGGCCGGCGGTAACCGCTGGTCGAGCCTAGCGCCCAGGCCCAGGCCACCTCCGCGCCGTGCGACCCGCCAGGAAAGGGTTCAGGCCCGTCTGCCCAGGACCAGAAGCTCCCTGTCCCCGACCGAACGTGGGATCGCGTCCCGCCCTTCTCACCCCAGACCAAGGAAAGGAACTAGACGCTCAGGAGCAAAGATGAGCAGCACCCGGTGGGATTCAACCCCAGCCCCGGGCCGTCCTCAACTCCCAACTTCCTAGAGTTTCCTTCGGCCTCGTCCCCCTTCCCACAGCTCCGAGGCCGCCGCGGCCTCTCCTCGCTCTGAGTGCAGAGCCCGGGAAGTGAAGCGCGTAGCTTGGAGCTCGGGAGCCGCCCCCGGAGTCCTGGCAGTGGGAGCGCAGGTGGCGGGCGTGGTCCCTCCAACCCTGCCCCAGCAGACCGGGACTCGGCCTCCGGGCAGCAGCCACCGCCCGCGTCCCCGCCTGGTTCCAGCATCAGGCCACAGTGCGCTGGTTCTTGATCCCTCCCCTGTCTCAGTGGCCGCCCCCCGCCCTCTCCCAGTCCGCGTCGCTCTTCTGCCTCAGGCCCCGGTGCGGCCCCAAGTCCCAGCCCAGGGCCCGTAGGTCCCTGCAGGCGGCGGTGGTGGCACTCACCTGGGTCGCGGAGCCGGGGTCTGGTACGGTCCCGCAGGTGGTAGATGAAATCCTGGCAGCTGTCGTGCTCCAGGGCCCCACGGGCACAGAGCTCGGCCAGCAGCTGCAGCGCCTGGTGACAGAGCGCGTCCCTGGCCCCGGGCATCGCCCCCCCGCATCCTCGGACCGCGCCGGGCAGGCGGGCGCGGGAGACAGCCCTCCGCCTGCCAGCTCAGAGCCGCCGCCTCCGGGCCGTCCGCGCTCACCGCCAGGGACGCGCCAGGGAACGGTCCGAGCCCGAGCCCCAGCCCCAGCCCCAGCCGGCCCGGCCTCCCACCGGTTGCATGCAGCTCTTCGCCAGCCGGTCGGTCAGGCTCTCTCTCTCTCTCCCGGCCGGCCCCTCCGTCCCTCCCCCGGCACCGAGGAGAGGCGGTGCCGCACAGCCCAGCGCGCCTCTCTGCTTGCGCTCCGCCCGCTACTCGCGGCCGCCGGGGGGCGGGGCCGGGTCAGGGGTGCGCGCCGCGGGGTAGGATCGCGGCGGCCCCAGCAGGGGATCTGGGGTACTCCCCGGCTCCTGGCGGAGCGCGGGACTTGGCTTGGGACCTCGCGCTCAGAGCGGCCGCGCCCCGGCTTGGCGAGTGCGAACGGGTGCGCGCTCCGGGCGCTCTCGCTACTCCACCCCTCCGCCCAGATGCAAACCAAGCACCGGCTCCCACCACCCTGCGTGTGTCCAAAGCACGTTCTTGGATGCCTGGTGCGAAGGTTGCAATCTGGGCACACCCGGCGGATGCGCAGAACCAAGTCCCTGCTTTGAACTTGGAAACAGCAGCTTGGGCATGAACCATGGGCCTACGGGTGTCAGATGCCCAAATGCAGGGTTTGGGTCCAAGATTCTCCAACAAAGGATTTCCCAAGCACAGGCCTTTTTCGACCACTGCGGTGATTTGGAGAAGGTGAAGGTTCTATGTCAGAACTAAGATCAAATAAATAAACGACTCCTGGGAAAGACGCTGAAGCTTACCTGGGCTTCATAGATCCCAGTTAGTTTTCTAAGCAACCGTTTGGAAATCCAAACATTGGCAATGTGTCTTCAGCACCCAAGGAGGAGTATCACAGAATCTTGGAAGGAACCTCGGGGCACCTCTCATCCACCCATCTTTTCAGCCTTTCAAGCAATAAAGCCTAGAAATAACTACGAAGTACTGAGTGTGTGTGTGTGTGTGTGTGTGTCACTGTGCCACAAGCGTTTTAGATACATAATCTCATTTAATTCTGTACATAGCTCAACAAGGCCTGTGTAATTGTATCCTCATTTTACCAATGAAAAACTGGGAGCTGGGGACTCAGAAAGGTGTCACTTCCTCAAATTCGTATATGATGAAGGTAGCTTTGATTTTCTTTTTCTTTTTTTTTTTTTTTTTACATTTCTTCTTTTGTCTTTTTTATAATATTGGTGTCCAGTCCCCCATTCTAGAACAGAGTAGAATCTCTAGAACTGGCAACTGTCATTCTTAGCCATGAGGTTGTGCAGTCTTTACGGATATCTCACAACAATTCATATTGCACAGAAAGGTAATTTGAGATCCCATAGAATGTTCACACAACAGGCAAGCTTTGAAATCCTGCTGTTAATGGTACTAGGGCTTCAGGGAACCTATAATGGGAATGGTAGAGAAAATGCAAAGTTGAAAAGGTAAAGATGCCTCCAGAGAGTTGCGAAGAGACAAGCAGAGGGAAGAGAAAACAGTTTAAAGGGAGCGTGTGGGGGAGGTTGAGCAGATGCTGTTTCTTAAAAGGGGGAAACCCTTAGAGAAGGAGAAAAAGGTCATGAACAGAGAAGGTGACAACAGAGATAGTGTGATGCTGGGGAGTGGGGGAACACATAATAATGGTGAGAAGGTATGTATGTTAAAGCATGTAGAAATATTACACTAATGCCATTACGTCATAGAGGAACTGAAGGCAACAAGTTTAGTTAAAAAAATGACTTTGATAAACCAGGTAAAAGACGATGAAGGCCTAAACCAGGCCAAAGGCATTAGCTGATTGCTAGAAACATCCCAATTTGAAAAACATTTCAAGTATTAAGTGACAAGATTGCAACAGATGGAATAAGAAAGAAATGAAAGGCACAAATGCTTCAAAACCTTACCTGGGTCATATGTGCTCAGACCCTAATAACACTTAGAAATGCAAGCCTAGAATATAGGGAGAGAGGGGAGACTGGCAATCATCATTGGAAAGGTAGAAATTGAGTTGCCACATTGGATAGTTCTTTCAAGAAAGAAGAGTTGAAATGAAAGAGGAAACTGGAAGGTAGCAATCAGAGAAGGAGGAAAGATTGTACAGAGGGGAGTCATAGTGGTCACGGGAGGAGGAATATTGGTAGAGGAGTGATCAACAACATCAACTGCAAACTTTCAAATATAGTTTAAAGAGAAAAAACTAAAAAGTGTCCTTTGGATAAAGCAGATAGTAAGACATTCAAGATTTAGAGAGACTAGTTACTATGCAACCAACCTTGTACTAATTAACATTTTGTGCCTAGGGTTTCTCATCTTATCTCACAGATAATGTGTACCTTTGGACTGTTATAAAGATTACATAAACATATATATATATATATATAATTTATTTATTTATTTATTTATTTTTGGAGACAGAGTCCTGCCTTGTTGCATAAGCTGGAGTGCAATGGTGTGATCTCAGCTGGCTACAATCTCCACCTCCTGAGTTCAAATGATTCTCCTGCCTCAGCTTCCCAAGTAGCTGTGATTACAGGTGCCCACCACCACACCCAGCTAATTTTTGTATTTTTAATAGAGACGGGGTTTCACCATGTTGGCCAGGCTGGTCTCAAACTCCTGACCTTGTGTTTCGCCTGCCTTGGCTTCCCAAAGTGCTGAGATTATAGGCTTGAGCCACTGCGCCCACACACATAAAGCAATATATTTAAACTGCTTATAGTAGTACTGCCACATAGTATGGGCTCAACCAATATGTTTTTGTTGTTTCTGTTATGTTTCTACTAAAATGCACTTAGGCGCTAAACACACTTTCTTGATCTATTACTTACAACAGCTCAAAGTGGTTGATGCTATTATTTCCTATTTTACAGGCAAAGAAAGTAAAATCAGGTGGCTAAATAATTTTTTCAAGGACAAATTGGTAGACTGTTTCCAAAGAGAGCCACAGCCATCCCTCCCATTCCATATGTCCTTTTGGAGTGTGATTTTACCACTCTTCCCATCAAGAAGTCAAGTCTATTCCCCTTCTTAAATTTGGGCCTGCTTTGTGACTTACTTTAGTCAACATGATGTGTGGAAGTATATATATATATATGTATGTATATACACATATATATGTATGATGGAATACTACTCAGCCATAAAAAGAAAAGAATTAATGGCATCCACACCAACCTGGACGAGATTGGAGATTACTATTCTAAGTGAAGTAACTCAGAAATGGAAAACCAAACATGATATGTTCTCACTCACAAGTGGGAGCTAAGGTATGAGGAGGCAAAGGCATAAGAGTAACACAGGACTCTGGGGACTCAGGGGGAAGTGGCGGAAGGGGGTGAGGGATAAAAGACTACAAATAGGATGCAAGGTATACTGCTTGGGTAATAGGTGCACCAAAATCTCACAAATCATCACTAAAGAACTTACTCATGTAATCAAACACTTTGGTTTGTTCTGTTTATTCTGTTCCCCAATAACCTGTGGAAATTTAAAAAAAATTATTAAAAAGAGTCATTGCAGAGTTTGCTTTCTCTCTGCCATATAAGGAAACAGTGAAAAGGCAGCTCTCTGCAAGCCAGGAAGAAAACCCTCTCTAGAAATGGAATCGGCTGCAACCTTGAGCTTGGACTTCCCAGCCCCCAAACTACAAGAAAATAAATTTCTATTGTTTAAGCCACCTAGTATATGCTATTTTGTTGCAGTAGACCTAGAAGACTAAAACAGATGCCTCAGCCAACAGCCAGCCCAAGACCCCATACATGAGCAGAGCAGACAATAAGTGATGCAGAGGTGAACCATCCCCACTGAGCTCTGACCAAATTTCTCACGCACAAAATGATGAGTAATAAAATGGTGGTGTTTTAAGCCATAAAGTTTGGGGACAAATTTTTTTTTTAATTTTTATTGTATTTTAGGTTTTGGGGTACATGTGAAGAACATGCAAGATTGTTGCATAGGTACACACGTGGCAGTGTGATTTGCTGCTTTCCTCCCCTTCACCTATATCAGGCATTTCTTCCAATGCTATCTCTCCCCACCTCCCCACTTCCCCCTGTCCCTCCCCTATTTCCCCTCCA
>CAUYLG010061204.1:0-35402 GCA_963573385.1 Cacajao melanocephalus
GACTGCCATACGATACAATTCATAATTAACTAGAAATAAAGGAAACAGTTTGTATTTGGGTTTTTAAAAAACTTCACGTTTGGGAGGCTGAGGCGGGCAGATCACGAGGTCAAGAGATGGAGACCATCCTGGCCAACATGGTGAAACCCCGTCTCTACTAAAAATACAAAAATTAGCTGGGCATGGTGGCGTGCGCCTGTAGTCCCAGCTACTTGGGAGGCTGAGGCAGGAGAATCGCTTGAACCTGGGAGGCGGAGGTTGCAGTGAGCTGAGATCGTGCCTTCCAGCCTGGCGCCTGGCAATGGAGCAAGAAAAACAAAAACAAAAACAAAAACAAAAAAAACTTCACGTGTAAAGAAGGTACACCTAGGTTAACTGCACAAATGAAAAAGGCTTGGGGTGTAATAGGCACCAAGTCAACATGTGTCAACAGCATGATAAGGCTGCTAAAAGAGTTAAATGATCTTAAGGCCCACTTGGGGAAAATCGTACCCTGAATGAGGAGATTGATGGTGTGCACTGCTAGGCTCTGGTCAGACCAACTTTGAATACTGTGTACTGATCTTGACAACAGTTTTAAAGTGGGTGTTGATAAAATAGTTGGCACTCGATAAATATTTGTTAAATAAGTGAATGGATGTCTTTAGGATGGTGGGTTTACTCAACATCACGGATTATGAGGGACTGTTGGAGGAACAAAAAAAGTGCTTGAAGAAAACTCATGAAAGAAGCAATAGCTTCCCATAAGAATCTGAAGGACTTTTGTATGACAGAGAAATGAGAATTGTTCTGGTGGGTGTCTGAGATCACAATTAGGATAAAACAAAGGAGAGTGGGCGTAAGAAGATAAATGATGGCTAGAAAGAAGGAAAATCTCTGGAAATGAAATGGCTGCCTTAAAAGAGATAAAATTTCCTTTTATTATAGGAACTCCAGAATAGCTAAACAATAACTTGTCCATGATACTTTAGAGAGAATTCAAGCATTCAGGTAAGAATAGAAGTACTTAATAATAGTAACATACTAACACTAATAATAACTTCCATTTAATGATGATTGTCAGTATGTGTCAAGTCCTGTGCTGATGGTTTATATATGCTCTACAAATACAGTCTCAGTACTCACAACAATTTTTAAACATGGTCCTCATTATAATGGTAAGAACTGCTAATACTCAGTATTCCTTCTCCCCTTCTTCCTTTTAGTAATTGAATTCCCTAATTTTAGCTACATTCATGACTGCCCAGCTACAATCTATATTTCCCAGCTTCCCTTGCAGTTAGGTGTAACCATGAGACAAAGTTTAAATAAATGGAATGCGAGCAGAAGGATAAGTTCAACCTTTGATTTATCTCTTTGAAGACTCTTGCCCTGGACATTCTCTACCCCTTCTTACCAACTGGAAGGGTAAAGAGTGGAGCAACCTTGGAAATCACTTTGTGATTGTGACCAATCTATCTGGCCAGCCTGGGTTCCTGGATGAGCTTATGGAACGGAGTTCATATACCTAGCCTAGATGGTTCTGAGAAAGAAGTGAACTACTTTCTCCTCTAAGCCACTGGATTGTTTTATTTTTTTTTTCTATAGTGACTTAGCTGATATCCTATTATAATGCATATTCCCATTTTACGGTTAAGAAAACTGGACTTCCAAATGGTTAATTTGCAAAGTCCAGATCATTGATAAGCAGAGAAAAAGTATACAATGTAATGTTTTGAGACACATACCTTTGTAAGAAAATATGTTTAAAAACGGAATAATTTGTACAAAATTAGATCTTGTTTAACTTATTAAATAAAGATTAAAAACAGTGGAATTTAGCTGGGGCATCGTGGCTCATGCCTGTAATCCCAGCACTTTGGGAGGCTAAGGTGGAAGGATCACTTGAGGTCAGGAATTTGACACCAGCTTGGGCTATAACAATAGTGAGACTTCATTTCTACAAAAAATAAAATACAAAAATTAGCCAAGTGTGGTGGCATGTCCCTGTAGCCTAGAGACTCAGGAGGCTGAGACAGGAGGATTGCTTGAACCCAGGAGTTCAAGGCTGCAGTGAGCTACGATCACACCATTGTACTCCAGCATGGGCCCATCTCAAACATCTAAAAAAAAAAAAGGTTGTGAATTATAGGAAGAGATCTTAGACATATTTTAAATAATATGGTCAGGGTAATTATTACAACCTTTTCGTTTTGTACACCTCTGAAATTAACTTCAGTAATAATCCCAGCCTTCTACTTTTTAACATTTATTAGCATGGCTGTTCTTTGGTAGCTTTCTAGCATTGACAAATATTCATAGATATCATTACACCATTGTATTTATTATTTAAAAGATTATTTTTGTTGACGTTATGTTAGTTCATTTTTATTTAGAGTGAGCTTTAAAATATTAGATGGTAAAAGTGAAAATATTATATTAATCCATAAATTGCTAGAGATGAGTATTCATTAATATATGTATTCATGTACATGCTAGGTTAAGTGGCATGTTTCTTTTACTAATTTTTTGTCATCACCAATTTATGCACTTTGTTTTCACTCTGATAGCTGGGAAATAAAAATGATTTGAATCTGATTCAGTTCTCCCCTTACTCACGTAGTGCCTGGGCACCACACCCTGCTGAGCTCCAACTTTACACTCCCATCTTTTTATTCCTGTTCCCGGACAGAATGCTGTCTGCACAGTGCAAGTCCTGCCCCCTGCACTCACTCAGAGCATGGGATGATCATGAGGCCAGGTGCCAAGAATACATCTCCGGCTTGCTTTTGGAACGGTGCTGCTGAGAGGACATGTACTTGTGTTCATCAGGCAGAAAGGGAGGAAGGCTATCACTTAAGGGAAGCCTGCAAGAGCTTTCTCTTTGTGTGTGTGATAGATAAGGAGCATTTGGGATAAATACACAGCAGGTCTTCAAATTACATTACTTCATTCAATATCATTTCTTTCTAACACTGATGAGAAAAAAATCACTCTCTGGCTACGGCTGCTGTCTGTGTGGAGTTTGCATGTTCTCCCCATACCTGCATGGCTTTTCTACCCTGTTTTCCTCCCACCTCCCAAAGATGTACCTGATAGGTGAAGTGGCATGTTTAAATGGTCCAGTGTGGGTGAGTGTGATGTGTGTTATGTTAGTGCACCTGCTGTGGGATGGTGTCCTGTCCAGGGCCTGTTACTTCCTTGTGCCCTGAGCTGCCAGGCTAGGCTCTAGCCACCTGCTACCCTGAAACAAAATAATTGGACAAATAATTATCGTGCCTGTTTTTATTAATCTTTCTTAAATGTATCTATAATTACATTTATTCCAATGTTTTATATTAGAAGTGTTTTGGTCTTTATTTAGAAGTTTGCAACCAGAAATATGCCGTCGAAACTTAATTCTTCTTTATATCAATTAGCCTATGGTCAAATCGGTTTCATTATACTTTGTTCTAATTAAACTTGGTTTCCAAGAGCCTGTCAATGTCACTAAGTGAGTACTCACCTTATTGCATTCATCATGGTTCATACTGGTTAACAAGTAAATGCAAAATTCTTTCCAGTACTTTGATCTTAATAATTGATAGTTGGAGAGTGACATTAGACTTTAAAGCTGGGCCTCTGAAAAGAGTAAGGGAGCCCTGTGTGAAAGTTTGGTCTGCAAGCATGACCAAGAGTGTTAGCATTATTATGCCAAGCTGTCATTTTCTGGTTGTCACTTTTGTATGGAGAAGGCAGAGGGTTTCTTTTAGAAGTTATGTACTTATATAACCCTTTATGTTCAAAGTACATATTTGATAAACTATAAGCTGCAGTGTAATTAGAGCATGCAAGCACTCTTTATTTTTATGCTAGCAATTTATCCCTTAATTATAGGGAGTTTGTCATATAGTTAATTACCCAGTTTATGAGGAAAAGTACTGATTTTTCTGAAAGCCAAGTGTTTCTGAACATTCATTACATCTGTGGAAACTGGCCCATTGTATCCCAATGTCCACTAAATATTCAGGTTACCAGTAACTTCATTATGGCTTTTTTTCATATCAAATCATGAAAAGCTTAAATGTATATGAGTAGTGAATTATTAAATCAATGAGGTTCAGGAAATTGTAGTATAGTGCTTCTGCTCATGAGTTCTGGAGGCAAACTAGCTGAGACTTTTGGATAATTTTGACCTTAGGCAACTCATTTAATGCTTGGTGATTCAGTTTTCTCTTTCATAAATTGATGATTATGTGAGTCCAATAAGTTAATGGGAAAGCAGTTAAAACAGTGTCTGGTACCAGTGAAACCCAAAATAATCATAACTACAATCATTATTATTATTTAACAGCTGAAATGGATGAGGAAAATCAAGGCATGGAAAGTTTTCCAATATATATCAAAAGTTTTTTTAAAAAAAACTTTATATTTATATATATTAAATGTATATATAAAAATCAGTTATGCAAAATACCATCTACTTATCTTTAGTAGCATAGAAAGGAACATGTGGGTGAGAGAGAGAAAGAGAAAGAAAGAGAGAGAAGTGGACACCAGTCAGAGCAATGCTTAAACTTAAGGAGGCAACTGAGACTCTTGGACCATGACCTTATCCACATTCCTGATCGATCCTTCCTTCCTTCCTTCCTTCTTTCTTTCCTTCCTTCCTTCCTTCCTTCCTTCCTTCCTTCCTTCCTTCCTTCCTTCCTTCCTTCCTCTCCTTGCTACAATGAAATGCTATACCAATTATGGTTAATTTTATAATTGAAAATAATTATCTTTTTAAAAGTTATTCAATTATTTAAGCTGCTCTCTAAGGAGGTTCCCATGCTTCCTCATTGGATTGACTACTAATATGTTCAGATTGACAAAAGGCCCTCAGAAAAACTGTCCCAGGGTCATTTAAAACCCTGTACTTCCTTAGGACTCACATGACCTTTCTGCAAGTGTTTGGTTTATTTTTATCTGCCAAATTGTGCATGGAAATCTTGGTGGTATCTCTCACACCTTCATGCCTAGGGTTCAGCTTTCTGCTACACCTGCAGTCATTCGCATTTTAGGTACCATTAGCCCTGGGGCCCTTCATGTGAGCTGTGTGCAGGTGCTTGTCATTTACAGGAGCTACAAAGCCCTCATCCAACCAAGGACCCAGGGAGTCAAATCTCCTCGTGGGTCACACCACCTCTTTCTCTCCAATTCATGCTTTTCTGGCTCTGGTCTTCAGTGGCCCATGTATCTCAAACAAAAGCATCAGTGTTGCTGGCTTCAGGACATCTCCAAAAAGATTCTATTAATTATCCTTAGGAGCCCAAGAAACAAATGTCTGACTCCTTCTAGGAAATAGAGATGGAGACGTTTACATTTCATTACCTTTATACTCCTATATTATCAAAAATAACATAGGAATTAGTATCTTAATAGCTGAGTGAAAACTAGATAAATAGTTTTGGGATTTTGACTAGATATGGTATAAATAAATCCAGTTTTAGGAAATCCCCCAAAGGGCAATTCCATTTTTTCTTTGCTCTTAAAGAATTACAATGCTGTATGAGTAGCTAAAATTCTATGCAGCCTCAATAATGTCCCAAAACTCCAAATAGTGAGAATGAGAGCTAGGAGCAGTCTCTAAGAGAATAAGGAGTCTGCTTCATTTAGAGAACATCTCAACACCTTGGAACCAACACCATTTTGAGACAGTTAGCAAATAAGCAAATAACCAAAGAAAGCTCTCAGACAAGAAGCTGTCCTCTGACTAGGCTTCTCACTATAAGGGGTTCATGCCAGATGAATGAAACTTTTTCTGAACTGGATGGGTACCCCACCCTGGATGGGGAGTTACCTTCATTCAAAACCAAAAGCTGCCTCCAAGGATTGTACATACTCATGGAATAGAAGTTAGACTGAACTAATCAGTCGTCTTTCTGGTTTCAACAAACATAAGCATGAATGAAATGGTGTAGAAACAAAGTAACCTTCCTGAAAATGCTCATGGTCTTAGCTGCTTCACACAATCCTCTCAGACTGATAGAGCATCAAAATGATGATAAAAAACTACATCCTCCAGGTCTTCTGCTCAGATGTAAGTGGAGGATTCCCTAGCGATTCACGGTTATCATTAAGAGGCTGCTGATTAATCCTTTCCCACTCATTTTAGGAAAATGAGCTGAGCTAAATCATCCTATTTCAAGCATGAATAATCAGGACAAGAACTCAAATACTTTAAAATGACACAGAGGAGACAGAGTTATTTTAATAGAGCATGTTTTGTTTTGTTTTTTAAAAAAAGATTGCAAGAAATTGGGTGCGGTGCCTTACACCTGTAATCCCACACTTTGGGAGGCCAAGGCAGGTGGATCAGTTGAGGTCAGGAGTTCGAAACCAGCCTGGCCAACTTGGCAAAACTCTGCCTTTACTGGAAATACAAAAATTAGCCAGGCATGATGGTGCACACGTGTAGTCCAGCTACTCGGGAAGCTGAGGCAGGAGAAGCACTTGAACCTGGGAAGTGGAGGTTACAGCAAGTCCAGAGTGTGGCACTGCACTCCAGCCTGGGCGACAGAGCGAGACTCCATCTCAAAAAAAAAAAAAAAGATTACAAGAAATTTAATTAAATTTATTGTAGATAGCATCTTCTTTCCACAGTCGAGGAAATTAAAGAAAACATGTGAAATGAATGTCAGATGAAAGATAGCTGACACAATCAGGAAAGTAATATAAGTAAACAAATATTGCCATGGTGGAATTAAAACTATGTGCTAGAAACCATAAAGAACAAAATCCACACTGGAAAAAAGTTGTTGGTTATATTACTGACAGGTTTTATAATAAAAGAACATGAGAATTAAATTGATATCTGAGAAAAGATCATAGATATTGAGGACATACCACAGAAACCTGACATATGAATCATTTATCTGATGATGACAAATGAGGCAATAGCAATATTCAGAAATATACATTAAAGGAACTTCTCTTCCAAATAAATACTTGAATCTTTAAGCTGAAAGAGTTAAACAGATACAAAATAACAATTGAAATACATATTGGGATTAGATGTCTCTCAGTGAAATTTTTGAATTTCAGTCGTGAAGAAAGTACTCTATAAATTCTGTAATAGGTGGTAGTATTGTTTCCAGTCATTAGCTATTTCCTTCCTTAGGCAGAGTGTTCTTCCCACTCCAGTAACTTTGGATTTGGTCAATAACATGTGAATAGACCTGATAGAAACTTCATTAATCAGAAACATGTAGAGCCACCATGAAGTTCTGCCAGTATTCTTGCTCCTGCCTTCTTGCAGGAAAAGATCATTTCCAGACAAGTACTGCTGTCTTAGCCAGGGCTGTAGAATGGAAAGACAGGAGAAGCCAACCTGCACCCAACTTGTGGCCTAGAGCAGATCCATAGAATCCAGCCAACAATATGTAGTATAAGGATGAAATAAGTATTATTGTTGGAATCCACTGATTCATTAGAGTTGTTATACAGTATACATACATATATATATATGTGTGTGTGTGTGTGTATGTCTGTGTGTGTGTGCATTATAGCATATTATATATATATAGTATTACCTAGTAATATATATACACACATATATATACTCTATATAGTATTACCTAGTATTATATATATGTACGCACACACATATATACTGTATATTGTATTATCTAGTACTATATATATATATATATATATATACACATACACACACACACACTGTATAACAACCCCAAAGACTCAATGGATTCCAACAATAATATTGGAAGCCTCTTATCCTAAGTATAAAACTGAATCTTGTAAACTGTTTCTATCGGTACTTTCCCTTTCTTTTGGCAAGAGAGAATTCCCTTTGGTTCAATTGATTAATATCACATCAACCTAAGAAAAATTCGTGCCTAGGTTTCAATGAAAAAAAATTTCCTCAAAAAGAATTTTTAAATTAGCCAGAAGTGGTTATATACATATGTATATAGTATATAGTAAATATATGTATATACATATATATAGTAAATATATATAGTATACATATATATAGTATATAGTAAATATGTGTATATATACTATATATACTATATTAGTATATATATGTACTATATCTACACCTATGTTATATATAGTATATATATGTACTATATATACCATATTATATATAGTGTGTATATGTACTATATTTACCTATATAATATCTATACTATATATAATATATATTATATAATATACTATATATATTATATATAGTATAGATATTATATAGGTATATATAGTACATATACACACTATATATAATATAGTATATATATATAATATATATATATACTATATATAATATAGGTATATATACTGTATTATATATATACTATATATAATATAATATATAATACGGTATATAGTAAATATATGTATATACTATATACTGGTATATATACTAATGTATATATATGTGTGTGTGTGTATATATATATATATACACACACACACTAGTATATACTACATATATAGTATATATAGATGTATATATATATATAAAATATATATACCACCTATAGTATATATACTATACATACACATATATAGTATGTATATATATAGCATATAGTAAATATATGTATATACTATATACTAGGTATATAGTATATACACATATTTATATATTTATACTCCTAGTATATAGTATATACATATATTTATATATTTATACTATTTATACATATATTTATATATTTATACTATATATACTATATATATACTATTTATACTATATTTACTATTTATAGTATAAATATATAAATATATGTGTATACTATATACTAGGTATATACAATATATACCTATATATTCTATACTATATACTAGTATATACAGAATATACATATATTTACTATATACTATACATATTTACTTTACACTGTATACTATATATATATAGTATACAGTAAATATATATATACTGTATACTAGGTATATTCTATATACTAGGTAATAGTACGTAGTGAAAACTAATACAACCACAAGACAGAAGTAGTTTACTTACCAAGGCTGATAGCATGTTGGTCTCAGACTTTTGCCTGCATAGCATTGGATGCAAGATCTATCCTACTCTATCGACCCTAGATGCAGTAGTGTCTTCAGAATTTTCAAGGAATTAGTGTGTAACATAATTCTGTTTTTCCACTCAAAGGTCATTTAAGTATTAAAATAACCATAAAAATATCAGCTATGCAAGAATTCAGGAATTATATTGCTCTCAAAAAGGTATAGAAAATGTTTAGCAACTAATACACCAACATCTAGAGATCAAGTTAGGGTATGAATGAATTGGCAGAAAGAATAGAAACCATTTAAATATAAAACTAATTAGATTTAACTGTGGTAAAATAGAGTAACAGAAACAGTACAAAACTATAAAACTTAAAGAGAAGATATGTAAGAAAAGAAAATTTTATAAGATGACAAAATGAGACAAAGTCTAGATAATACCAGCAAAAATGTAAAAGTCTGAGATTCTCCAGATTTCATAAAGGTGGGACTCACTATCACTGCTTCATTCTTGGCATTGCTAACTAGAAAAATTATTCAAGCATTTTAAAAAACAAGTTACCAAGAGTAGTTTAAAATGATTTACAAAAGGCCAATTGCAAAGCATAAAATATAAACAACACACATGTCAAAAGACTGATGTCTATAATATAGAAAACATCCTAATTGGTAAAGTTCATGAATAGGCAAATCAGTAGAGAGCAAATACAATTAGGAAATAAATACAAGGAAAAGTGTTCTGTGTGACCTTGGATGAAGGTTAGGGAAGCTCTTTTATGCAACATTTAGAAGGTGATTCTTATCCTGTAAGCAACTGGGTACCTTTCAAAAAGGACTTCCTGAACCCAAACTTGGTTACCTTCCAAAAAGGACTTTAAGGAAGGAAATGGCTTGTTCAGAGAGGAGAATAAGAGAGCAGCATGGAACAACAAAAGAATCTGAAAGGCTATTGTAAGAGTCCAGTTGAATGCTACAGATGATACTTACTAAATCTCAATAAACCAAACCATGTTATGCCATTTTGACTGACCAGAGGTCATTTGGCAAAGTCTGCTGTTAGTGAGGTGCTGATTTAGAGGACTTATCTCACCTCATGATTTACAGTAGAAAAGGGCTCCCAGCCAGAGTGTCACTAAGAAAACCATCCCTCCCCCCTACCCATAGTATATGCTGATCCTTCAGCTATGGCATTTTCCTGTCCTTTCTTCAGATTCCTCTCATTTATAACTAATGGAGAAGGTGTGCATTGGCATCCCTTCCAGATGATCCTCATAGGTCAGACTGCAGTCACCCCAAGAGCAAAGCACTGAGCTCCTTAGTCCTTCTCTCTCTCCTGCCTCTGTGCTTATTTTCACTCCAAGGCCCAATGCTGGGTCTGTGAGATTGGCATGGGTAAAACACATGGAGATAATGTATGAATTATCCATTTTAACTGATGCCATATAGAAAATCTAGAGGAAGAGGCTTTATCTGGTAAAGGAACAAAAATATTTAAAAATAAATACAAGGATAGATAGGATTTGATAGAAAATGGGATATTTCCAATAGATCTCAGAGAAATTAATATCCATATAGTTTAATTATGGCAGTTACAGCAGGCCACAATAACCACTCCTGGCTAATTTGAAAATGCTTCATGAGGAAATAATTTTTTTCCATCTAAACCCAGGCATTATTTTTTCTTAAGTTGATTTGATATTAATCAATTGAACCAAAGGGAATTCTCTCTTGCCAAAACGAAAAGGAAAGTAATGATAGGAATAGTTTACAAGATTCAGTTTTATACTTAGGATAGATGCTTTTCACCAACCTGTATCACCCAATGAAGCTCATGATGTAAAAACACACCCTTCTTAACAGAAACATCAGCTGAATGAAAGTGGTAAGAAGTGATGATAGCTCCAAAAATCTAGAAATATTATAATGAGTATGTACTGTTACAGATGAAAATTACCATGTTCAATTCCCAAGGCAATTGCAAAAAAAATATTTATATGGATAGGAATGTTCTAAAAGACTTCACAGTGACCCAAGGAATTGAACTTTACATTGATTGACTCTTTTTGCAGATTTTATAGGATTACAGAGGTCATGGTGAAGCATGAACTGAAATTTATTCAGAGTGATGGGTGGACAGAGAGCTTGGATTTTGCAGCTAGGTTTGAAGCCTAGTGGTTCAGCTGCATAATAACGAGGTGGAGTTAGACAAATCACTCCTCCTCTCCTTATCTGAAGAATTGTTAGAAATAGAGTTGATACAATGATGGTTTCCCTGTAGGATAATTGTTGGAGTTAACACATCACAGATAAACTTTTTGGCACATAGTGAATGCTTCACACAAGTTAGTTCCCTCCTGCAATAATAATTTCCTCAATGGGATTGTTTTTTTTTAATTTCACACTATGATACTCCCATACAAAGACTTAATGGATTTAAAAGTTTATACAGAATGTCTTATTTCATACATAGCACACATGCAAGAAACATTGTAGTATAAAATGTTGCATATATTAGAGTCATAGCAATAGCAAAACAATCCTGTGGTTTCTTGCCAAGACAAATATGATTATACATTACTGTGTTTCCTGTGATAAATTCCTTTGAGGTTTCAGAATGTTCTGCGTGAGTAACTCTGGCAATCTATTTAAGATTCAGTTGATTTTCTATAATGCAAATCTTTGTTTTATGGAGCTGCTGAACTGTAATATAAATGTTATATAGGACCTTGTCAAAACAATCTTATTAGTGATTAGCTATTGGAATAGTTAGTGGAACTAAATATATTCATATTTAGGCATTTTTCTTAATGTAAGCTTTGAGCATTCATGAAAAATATTTGAAGTAAATCAATATTTACATGCTATACTGTGTTCTCATTTGTTACATTTAATTTTGTTTAAAAAGAGTAAATTGAAAGTAGAAGCTTAAAAATTTCCAACAGGCATCAACATTTTAGGTTAAAAATACTAGCACATTCTGTTATTATTTTGCCATATGTCATTTTCCTATTTGTACTCCAGTATATTCAGTATCTATTTTTCTATACCATTTATGAATTATGATATACTACACGAAGAATAAAAGCCAGCTTTTCCCCTCAGTTATCTAACAGGCCTTATATAAAAACATCTTTCAGTAAATTAATTTTGAATATAGACAAAAAAAACTTTCTCATTTCATTTGTGTGAATAAATATAGAATTGATGGCTGTGTTTTTAAATTATATGATTCATTTAGTCATTAGTTAAGGAGAGAATAATCAGTGATAGATTTAAAAACCATTTCCAATGCACACATAATTAGTTACACATGGATGGGAATCTGATCCCAGCCGTTCAAATCCCTCTTTTTCAAGTCTGTTCCCTTACTGGGGACCATCTTGAAGACATTATGGAGGGCCTTCAAAATCAATCAGAGGATCACAGCACTGTGAAAACTCTTTGTTGAAAAAATATGAAGTTTTATTTGACTAAAACTAGGTAAATAAGCAATAACTCAATTCACAGTTTTATGAAACAAGCATAGTTTATTTTTTATAGTTTTGATTAAAGAAGCAATCAGGAAATAATTTGTACATATTGTTTATGATCTGAAAATCTGAATAAGCAAAACAAAAAATGGATAGGAAGTATCTATGAGGTCATCACAATAATCATTGGAAACATTTTCTTAAAATAGCCTTCAGGACCAATGAATGTGTGAATGGGTTTGTGCTGAATACAGAATTTCCCTGTACATTTTATTGCTATTATTCACATAAAAATGCATCATAGCTGTGATTTCAGATCAATAAATATAACAGTCATTTCAGGTATAATATTAAAAGCAAATCTTCAATTATAGCTTAATAGATGCTTGGAATTATGCAGAGAACCTCACATATGAAGTGATTTGAGTGTATTTTATTTCCATTTTACAGAGAAAGGGACATAGGTTAAGTAATACTCCCAAGGTCACACAACTGGTCTGTGTTCTGAAACAAGAATATGAATCCTTACTTTCCATTTTCATAGAAATATGTTCCATGTTTGTCACATCAGAGCTCAAAATCATAATTACTATGCTGCATAATATAATTTTTTTAAAATTATGATCCATATCAATTATCTAACCATTACATTTGTTAGGCATAAATGATTGCTTACACTTCCAATTTGCCACAATTATAGGTAATATTAAGATAAATGTTCCTTAAACGTATATTTTTGTAAGCTCAATTAATAACTTAAATTCACAGACATAGAAATGCTGAAGCAAAGACTATGAACACTCCTAAGGCTTTCGGTTTAATTAATATCCTTATGTCCTCTGCAATAATGGAGAACATTGTTCTTCATAATCTTTACCAATCTTATAGGCCAAAAATAAATAAAGTTCTAATTTGAATTTATATTTTTGAATATTTTTCAATAAACTTATTTTTTTTTGTACTGAAACTACCAGATGTTGAAACAGTAATTCAATAACTGATGAACCAAATTTTAGACATGTCTTGGCCTTTAGACTTCATTCATGTTATAGCTGGTGGTCCTAATTTTTTAAAATTGGAATTTCTTAAAGCATAATTTGCATCCTGTAACATTATCCTTTTTTGGCATACAGTTTTGTGAGTCTTGACAAATTCATATGATCATGAAATTATCACCATAATCAAGTTAGGGAATGTTTCTATGACTCCAAAATGTTCCTACCTTCCCCTTTGTGGTCAGCCCTCCTTCAGTCTCCAACTCCAAGAAACCACTGATTTGTTTTGGTTCCTAGCATTTTGCCATTCTCAGGATGTTATATAAATGGATTCATGCAGAATATAGCACTTTGAGTTTTTGAGTCTGACTTAATTTTTACATGCATCTGTAATCCAGGTTTTTCCCATTTAATTGCTGAGTAGTATCCTGCTGTATGGAGGTACCATAGTTTGTTTATTCATTTACCAGTTGAAGGTTGGGTTGTTTCCATTCTTTGGCAATTATGAATAAAGCTAATACAAACATTCATATACAGTTTTTTGTGAATATATGTATTTTATTTCTTTTAGATACTTAGCGGTGAGATTGCCAGGTTGTATGATAAACATATATTTGCCTTCATAAAAATTTTCCAAGTTATCTGTGTCATTTCTAATGCCCTTATGATTTTGAATGGTTCTAAATTGAATCTTGATGTAGCATATTCAGATTTTTATCAACTGGTGCCTCTTTATGAAAACAGACAAGCTTTTAAATGAAGAGTTTTAATCAACTCCTGGTCGTACAAAAATTTATCGTGTACTTGGCCGGTTATCCACATCCTCCGATTCTTCTCTGTCAAGTAGCTTTAGGATGCTTATTTGGCAAATCTAAAGCATTTAAGAAAGGAAAACGAAATAACTAAGAAGCCACCAATTTTATAGGTTAAAGTATTAGTATATAAAACAAGGCATGGATACAATTTACTGATGAGTTACCTTATCATCAGTTGTTATGTATAGTGAAATTTTACTTATAATCAGATTTGTAATATATGAAATGTAACAAATATCAAATATGGGGTACTATGGTATCTCTAGTGGGGAGAGAGAGAATTTTGTAATCACGTATAGAAGATGATGATGGCTATACTGGAGGAGCACGTAAAGGGAGACCTGTCTAAACTTAGCAATGCTAGAAACGTTATCTTAGGGGAGATCTGCAGGACCATGAGCCAAGTGAAGATGAGAGCAAAGAATGTTCCAGGTGGAGGATCTAGCTTTTGCAATGGTTTTGTTTAGCAGTCGAGATACAGGCAAGAGTCTTGAGGATGCTGTTAAAGATTGATCAGATGATCAACCATGGGGTCCAGAAGGAGTGAAAAAGAAGCTGAATTCATAAGGAGCAAGATAGACTGAAGCAGATGCATAAATTAGTAGTCAGAAAATTTCCTCATGGCCAAAGAAACCTTGTTGTGTGAGGGAGGTAAGACAGTAGGTAACTTGTGATTTTACATTTCTAAGATGATTACTGGTTGAGAATATAGCTATGAATATGGGATAAAAGTGTGGTAGAGAGGAAGGTTATCATAGTTGGGGTGGTTAACAAATTTAAAGGTCAAAGTGCATGGATACCCACATCCACCAAATCCCATAAACACATTAATATTAATAGACTTCCATGAAATTTCATGTCAATACATTTGGGAAACATTGAGTCAAAGTGAAAGAAACAATCAGCCGGATGTGGTGGTGTGCACCTGTAATCCCAGCTACTAGGCAGGCTGAGGCAGGAAAATTGATTGAACTCAAGAGGTAGAGGTTGCAGTGAACCGAGATCACACCATGGCACTCTAGCCTGGGCAACAGAGTGAGACTCCATCTCAAAAAGAAAAAAGTGAGACAAGCAGGTGTTTGCTAAAGGTCTTCTTAACACCTTTATGCATTGTGAAGCTCTGAGCATGACAAATAATGTGTAGTTGTTCTCAAAAGCCTTGAATTCAATTATTTATTTTGTGGAATAGGTTCACGGATGTTTTAGTCGATACTCTTTGTCAGTGAAAGGATACCATCTTAAGAAACTGATTTTACATCCCGATAATGCTTACTTCATTAATCACTTTTCTTCAGTTTTAGGCAGTGGCACTCAGACTAGCATAAAAGATAATTCCATTGCTTGTGGCTTTTGCAAAAACAGAAGATATCTGGGTTGCACACTAAGACGTTCTGATCCAGAAGGCCTAGGCTTGGGGCCTTATGACTTGTACTACATCAGGCATATCAGGTGATCTGGATGTGCAGCCAGTACTTGATCTGGATACACCTGGGCCTGCAGAGCTTCTGACACAGTGGTTCTCAATATTGGTTCTATGTTATAATCATCCAGAGAGCCTTTAAAAATTCCAGTAACCAGGCCATGCCTCACACCAATTAAATCCTAGTCTCTGGGGTTGCATCAGTATTTTCTTAAAGATCCTGGGTCATTCCACCATGAAGCCACAGTAGAGAATCAGTGCCCCTAAAGATTTGGTGTGAAAAGCCTTAAGCTTCTTTGACTTCTCAGGACTTGCAAATACTTTATAATATCTGTAGCTAATGCTCTAGTAAAAACTGGGCTTGCCACTCTCTGGTTTAATCAGCTTATCAGAGAAAGCTGCCTAGAGATTCTTTTAGAAGGTAGCTGTTAGATTCTTTCTCTGAATAGTAAAAAAAGGAAACTTCTGAATGGAAACAAAACTCTGAACCAATATAAAACTCTGAACTGAAACAGAAAGGTTAATATTCCACCAAAAAGTCATCTTTCCCAAGAAAACTCTGGTTCTGTCACATGATAGCTTTTATGTCTCTAACTTCTTAAAACAACAAGAAATTGTTCAACATAAATTTTAGAATCAGTTTCACAGCTTGAAGTCTGAATTTAACTAATTTCTTCTTAAATGGTTCTAACATTTTTATCTCTTTACTAAAATACTCACCAACTTCACAACATACCAGAAGGAAAAGAATGTGACAAAGTAGAACCTTTGAACACATACTCCATGTACTTTGCCTTTTTCCTCTCTTCTGCTCACATTCCCCTCCTCAAACGACACAATGAATGAAGAAAATGAATGAGTTAAAGCAGCAAATTGCAAAATAAACAGGGACAATATTTAAGATTGTGACATCCACTCGTCTTTTCCTGATGCAATGTAGGGTATGTCAGAATTGTTGATTAATTTATTGGACCATGATTCCTTCTCCAGAATCCTTAGTGGTAGATGTTTTCTCAGAATTATAAATATTATATATTTTAGGAATATGTGTATTCAGTTACAGAAGCAGGGTCTGGAGCAGCACTTGTAATCACAGATGGGCATTTCTGCAGCAAAACACAGAGTATAAATTGTCTCACAACAGATCAGGTTTTTGTCACCAAATGAGTTTGCACCAATCTTATAAGAAACATTTTTTTGGGGTTTTAAAGTTTGTTTGGATATGAGCATTGCAAATTGGTAGAACTGGGTACTTTATAGTCAAATAGTGAGTTTTATTTGTAAAATTCTAACCAATTACTTAAAAATTATTTATTGAGCTTTTCTTTCTTTTTTTTAAAACTTTCCTTTTTAGCTTGTTTCTTTGGTTTTGTAAGTAACTATAAATAAATGATGAATATGTTTGAGTAGAGACAGGAACCCTTGTGTATATAATCCCATTTAATCTTAATAAAAATCCATTCAAGTATGTGTTCTTATCTCTAGTTCACAGATGAGAAAGCTGGGTCTGTGAAAGGTTCAATTGTTTGCCAAAATTTCAGTTGTGATGGAGCCCACATTTAAACACTTGACATTCAGATGACTTGTCTGCAAAGACCACTGTACCTCACAGCTTCCTCAGCAATAGAGTCAAAGACATAAATCATTGCATGAAAGACAAGTACACAGATCCCATTTTATGTTTAGGTTAAAAACCTATGCTGATTGTTGACAGCCTCTCCTATTAAAACACAAAACTTTTTATCATCGATCATCTTGAAAGAATGAAACTGGAATAATATTTAATCTCAGCATTTGGTCTAACAATGTAACAGCATAGAACTTTAAATAAACTAGTACTTTAAATAAATTAAGTCAATATTTAAATAAACATTTAAGTAATATGTAAAACACATTTTGTAGGTGTGCCGAAATCAACCTATTGAAAATGGTCAAGAAGAAAATTCACAGGAAAGGTCCTTTAAAGACTGTCTTGCCAGGCTCTTCAGCTGGATAATGGGAATAAGCCACTGTGAACACCTTCAATTAAGGCAATAAACGTATGTGCGCTGGAGCGCACTGGTTTTGGAGTTGGGTTGCAAAGCTAAGGCAAATACAGAAAAATGTGTCCTTCTGTGCAGGTTTCCCTTACAGCCAAAAGCAATCTGGAAACTAGAGCTTTTTGTTGTTGTTATTGTTGTTATAATTATCAATCTTTCAAATATATTTTATTTTTCAACCATTAATGTGAATTTAGCATTCCTTAACTAAGCAGCCATTAATCACAACATTTTTGTTTGTTTTCCTATAGCTGCAATTCCAGACAGTTCCCTGGAGTGTCCTTGCTGCATTTTCCCTTACTTTTTCCCCCTTATTTGTTGATTGTTGAGTGACAGATCTTGCCAGATGGCCAGTCATCGCCAAAGTTTCATGGCATGAATCATGACAGTTTTGTCTTAAGTAACATTTTTTTAAATTACAGAATGTATTTTCTATAGAAATAGAAATAGGGGTATAGAATAATAGAGATTTTCATGGAGAACTTAGAGCTTTCAAAATGGACATGCTATATAGACTTTAAAATTTATGAAATTTAATTATCCAGAACAACTTTTCAGAAACAAAGTGTTTGCTTTCCCTTGTGACCCCTGCACTCAAGGACCAGACTCAGTATTTTGCTCACTGGTTTGCTGTGCACCTGAATGAACACTTCCTAATGGATGCTTCATGTAGCATATTCTAATCTTCAACTATTTGGGGTTAAGCTTTGTCATCTCCATGGTAAGCTTTCATAGATGTAATTGCAGAAGGTACCAGGAATTGTGCTGATAAATTATATGACCACTTTCTTCTCGTGATTCAGAACAGAACTTTTGAGCATGAGCTTTTTGGTTTGCCTACTGCTTTTTTGCACTGTCATCTACGAATAAGATTTAGGATTGCATATTAAGAATTTAGCCATATTGAAAAGAGAAACCCCTTGTCAACTAGTTTGCCTCATAGGCAGTCCATTTCTCAAGACAGCAATCTGAAAATATTAAACACAAGTCTGGTTTTTCATGTTACTGGGAAAAATGCTGCTGGGGAAGTGAACAGATCATAACTTTCTGCATAGGAATTAGGCCATCTGTATATTTCAAATTATGGATGTACATACCTTGGTAATGTAAGCTGTATAATGCAGAATCATATAGTAGATTCTTAAAGAAAGGACCTCAAGGGGTGCGGTGGCTCACGCTCCTAATCCCAGTACTTTGGGAGGCTGAGGCAGGCGGATCACGAGGTCAAGCGATGGAGAACACCCTGGCCAACATGGTGAAACCCCGCCTCTACTAAAAGTACAAAAAATCAGTCGGGCGTGGTGGTGAGTGCCTGTAGTCCAAGTTACTCGGCAGGCTGAGGCAGAAGAATTGCTTGAAACTGGAAAACAGAAGTTGCAGGGAGCCGGGATCGCGCCACTGCACTCCAGCCTGGCGATAGAGCCAGACTCTGTCTCAAAAAGAAAAAAAAAAAGGACCTCAATAATTATCTCGTCCCTTCTTTAGATTCCTTCAGGGAAAATCACTCCTGTGCCAGAAGAGAATTAAACTTAAAAAAGGCCGAGTGTAGTGGCTCACACTTGTAATCCCAGCACTTTGGGAGGCCGAGGCAGGCGGATCACCTGAGGTTGGGAGTTCAAGACCAGCCTGACCAACATGGAGAAACCCTATCTCTACCAAAAATACAAAATTCGCTGGGTGTGGTGGTGCATGCCTGTAATCCCAGCTACTTGGGAGGCTGAGGCAGGAGAATCACTGGAACCCGGGAGGCAGAGGTTGCAGTGAGCCAAGATTGCGCCATTGCACTCTAGCTTGGGCAACAAGAGTGAAACTCCATCTCAAAACAAACAAAAAAAACTACTGAGTTAAAGAATTCATCTCTTTCATTTAAGACAAAGTTTCATTTGCTCTTAAATGGTAAAGTAAATGAACAGAAGCTCTCTGATCTGTCTGCACACTCCTTTCATGTTTCATGTACTATGATTAAATTTCCTCTTAATTTTCTCTTCCCTATGCACAGTCACTTCAGTGTTTTATTTTCATCTGTTTATCTGTCTGCTAATCACAACTACCTTAAAATGATGAGCCCCAAGCAGGATACTTCTAATCCCAAATAGGAAAAAATAAAATAATCTCAGAAGTTGAAACTTAAGAGATGTGAAATGGAAAGGATGCTAATTTGGGGCAGGGGTACGAGTTTTCCCTGTAATCCTGGGATCTAAAAATATAGTTAGTCCGGAAATTGACTGTTGTTCTTATAGTTTAACTTGGTAATGATTTGGTATAGGAAAAGAGTAATATGGCTTTAAATTTATGGGCAGTTAAAAGGAGATCTAGTGATCACTGAAGCATGTGATTTTGAATGCCAAGACTGAGTTCCAGTATTTTCTAGATCTCAATATCTCACCTACAGTTGTACATTCCATGCCTCATTATTCAGGTTTTTTAGTTTGTTTTGTGTTGCTATAACAGAATACTCCAAACTGGGTAATTTATGAGGAGCAGAAATTTATTGGCTCATGGTTCTGGAGGCTGGGCAGTCCAAGGTCAAGGTGCTCGCATCTGGTAAGGGCCTTCTAGCTGCATCGTAACATGGTGGAAGCACAAAAAAGAGGGCAAGAGAGAGAAGGGGACTAAACTTGCTTTTGTATAACAAACCTAGACCTGTGAAAAGGGCATTAATTCATTGATAAGGGGAGAACTCTCATGGTCTAATCACCTCTCATTATGCCCCACCTATCAACACTGTTGCCTTAGAGATTAAGTTCCCACCATGTGCCTTTTAGTGGACGCATTAAAATACAGCATAAGGTGACTTTATATTCCTATTTGAGACAATCCTCATTTAAACCTGTTGTCCCTGTGTAGTATTAGCACCCTTTTCTCCCTTCCACATGTCCATGTTTAGATGATAAATTATATGGTCATCCTATAGTTATTACAGTTTCTTTGTCATACTCTCCAGCTTGCACTTGTGCACTTGGTTTTTTCTCTATTTCTGTCAAGCTCTGCAATGATTATCAGTGATTCGCTTCTGATTATTTCTGTGTTTATTAAAGCCCTTTAATGTGTATTTAATTCTACCTTCCAGGATGGTGGTTGTCCCCTTAAGATCATCTTCAGCAAATTTAATGAGCCTTGTGAACCATCCCTTCATTATCTGGTTCAACAATGGGAACACAGAGGCCTAGGCCAGTGGCCTTTGGGACACCATCCATGTTCTTTCTTCCCTCCTTTCTTTTCTCTCTGCTGCGCCTTATTGACCTTTTCCTACCCACCAGTTGCCATTCACTGATTAATCTTTAATTTCTATGTTAACATCTTTCCAGAAATTATGTTGTTCTAGATCCTGTTAAAAAGTGTGATGTTCATGGCAGTTTTGTGCTGAAACACTCTATATCAAATTGCATTTTTCAGTTCACTGGTTTCAAGTACCCATGGGGCCACCGGAAATAAAACTGTGATGTATATTTCCACAGTTCTTATTGTTTTAGTTCAATCATAGTGCATTATATAACTCTGACAAGTTATCTTTATCCTAAAGTCATGCCTGAGCTTTTGTAAGGAAAACTCAAAAAAAGTTAGAGATGAGCCACTGAATTTCCAGGCATTTTCATCATGCATTTTAAAATGGGAAATTAAAGTTTCTAAAGTGTTAAACTCAGCATGCTCTGCTAACTCCTGATTCTTACTAATTTTGTTTTTCTCTGTTATTAAATGAGTCAAACCTAGAAGATAGTGCCCTAAGTTATAGTCAGTGAGATTCTTTTCATTTGGTTTAATATGCCTAAATACAATGCAAATGAATTTTAATTTCTTTACACACATTTTAAATATGTTTCAATGAATTAAAATACTTGAACTTGAAAAAAGCTATATGTATGTTGAAGAAATTTTATGGCATACATTCATCATATGAAATTCTGTTTATGACTTCATTTATTATCAAAAGCCAATGCAAAAGCTATACGAAAACTTTACAAAAAACATTTAAAATGGCTAGTATGGTGGTAGAACCCTTTTGTAATGTTGATGTTATTTGTAGGGGCTGTCAGTCATATTAGATCTTGACATAAGCCCATATGTAGCATGATTAATTATATAATACTAGTTTTTCATTGCAATATTTTAGCAGCCATGACATGGACTGTTGCATGCCTGAATCTATTTAAATATTAGCCATTCCACAGAGTTTCTTTGTGCATAATTCTGTTGCTTTCAAAAAAGAAAAAAGGCTCCTAAGAATTCTATGGTTGAGGTAAACAACAGAGACTACAGTCTGGAGTCTGGATTCATGCATCAAAAATGAAGTGTTTAAGTAGATTTTTGTCAACTAGCAAATGCCATTTCAGTCTGAGCATTTCACCACCTCATTCTACACCATCTGTCTCTCAGGGAGCAATTAATCTGAAACTCCAACATGCAGCATTAAAATTCCATTAACACTAAACAGAATATTAACGTGTCTGGCATTGCCATTTTTATCTCTTCAAATTTCAGTGTTAACTTTGAATAAAGCAGGTATAACATTGTAATCTATTTGGATAATTAAGATTATTGAAGAAAATATCTAATTAGGAGCTAAAATTATGTAATAATACATAAAACTTAGTTTAACGATGGTGGATGTTTTGGCAACTTCAACATTCAATATGTAACCTAATGATTATTTGTAAAAGTACTACCTATTTTACAAAGCTAATTTTCCCAAGCCTCTCACTTTGTCATTTTCTTTTTGCAGAACCACATCACCGCCTTCGCAGAAGTCACATGATATTGAAGCAGATGGTTTTTCACTGCATTGGACATCATCCCTTTTTACCATCCATTCATAACACCCAAAGTTTGTTTGATTGCAAAGGAAGTTTATAACGTTGTTGAATAATTTTTATAATTTTAAAATCAATGTCAACCTATCTGTTTCCCCCACTAGACTGTGAGCTCCTCGAGGGCAAGATTGTCTTTTTTTTTTTTTCTGTGTCCCTAGCACTTACAACAAAGCCTAGCACAAAGTAGGTGTTCAACAAAAATGTGATGACCAAATGAACAAAATTCCTAAATAAAACATTCACTTTAGTTTCTCACAGAATTACTACCATTATGTTAAAAGAAACCTCTACATAAATCGTATTTGTTTATGAAAACCTTCTATTTTGGGCTAGTTGTTTTTTTAAAATTTTTCATATATCTATTCAGCAGTATGCCATATTTAATTTGAAGTGGACTTTGAAAGTAGTCATGGGGGGTTTTATTTTATTATTCAGCATGACATTATTTCCATTCTAACATTTCAGTGTGTGAAATTACTTTACTTTTAGAAAGTATGTTCTATACTAAAATAATGTTTGCACATTATGCTATATTTCACTTAAAATACCATTCATACTATACATTCTAAGACTGGTGCTTCTGCTTTTGAAGGGGAAAATGCCAATTTTTACTGTAATAAGTAATGTATCATTATTAAAAATTATTTATTTGGACTTATTTCTCCTGATAGTTGTGGCTTAATTGATAACTTGTTTTTGAATGCAGGCAGTATTTAGGATTATTTAAATGAGTGAATTCAGCACTGGTACCTTATTATTCAGTAATTTCCCATGGGTAACAGTGTCTCAAAAGTGCTCAAAGGCTCCACTCTTAGGCTTTTTTTACTACTAAAGATTCCACAGAATTTAAATGAGAAAGAACTATACCCTGACACATAATTTAAAAGATGTAAATGCTAGAAATATAGTTAATGTATTTTACTTTTTATTTGTATAGTACTTTATAGTTTGCAAAGTACATTTACTCTAATTATTTTATGTAATCCTCATAATAACGTGATATAAACATGAAGAGTATGGCTTTATTTTTATAGATAAGAAAAATGAAGCCAAGACAGGGTAAATAACATGCTGAATCCCAAACTAGTAGGAGACAGAGTTTAAATTCAGGTTTTCTGGCCCTGAACTCGTATTCCTTTCTAATATAGCACAGCTGTCATTTCATTTTGGACACTGAGGCCTTTCAGAGATCAACAGAATCCTGGGCAACTACCTATGGTTCAAAAAATGAAGAAATGCCAGAGTACAATTATAAAAGCTCTGCCATATTTTAAATGTTTATGTTTTAAGAATGAACCCTTTTCAAATATAAAACTATATAGTAACCTATTTGTAATCCAGTTTTAAAATAATGAATATCAAGATTCTAGAGGTGAGGTTCTTTGTAAAAGAGAAGCCTGAATTCAATATTTCTCCTTCCACTCTCACTCTCAGGCCCCCGACTCCCATTCGGGAGAATGTCCAAGGGGCATACCTTACATTGATCAACTGGAATTAAGGATTAAAATCATTAATATAAGAAAGGTGAGTTCCTCAACAATAACTTTGCAATCATTAAAACTACCCTAAGTAACCTTGGCTTATATGGCAAAGTAACTTGGGCAGTAGATAATTTTCTGAAATGAATCTTTCTAAAGTTTACAGTGCTAAAGAAAGCAAACTTTTAATTTTCTCTGTAATTTCAACAGAGATCAGCAAATAAATATAACCAAAGATTGTCCATTACTCCGCAAATGGATGTTATTTTCCCATTTCTATCACTGTGGAAGCTAAAACACTTCTACTAGGGCCAAAAAGAAAAGAAAATCCAAATTTCTACCAATTTCAAACCTCTAGAGCAATTCAATCCTGTTGTAAATTTAGAACATGAAGAAACTTTGAATGTCTTAACCCTCTTTAAAGATTTTTTTAAGGCAATAACAGTAATAGGGAATTCACTTATTGGAAATGAAAGTGAACGAGATGATCATAATGTTTTAGAAGGCTAGGTCACTAGTAAGACTTCCAGAGTTTTATCAGTTCTATTGATTCCACATCAGACTTCCAAGGAGCCAAACAGGAATGTTTTTCCTATTGGAAGCCTTAGCTGTAATATCCATATGTCAATGTTGCTTCTTTGCACCTTGCTAAACCTGATCTGAATGCAGGAGTTAAAATTCTTCAAAAACTCAGATTTAACCCAGAACCAGAGTAAAATCTTCTCCACTATTTAAACATCTTGGGCTCAAGATTGTACAGTGAGTGATGCTGTTATGAAGAAAGTTCAGAAGAAAAAGGCAAGATACATGGGAATAAGGCAAAAGCCAGAAAATAGCCCTTATTCATGATGCTATTACTGAGAATAATGAAAATAACATTTCAGAAAATATTCATATGTAAATATGTACATTTGTAGTCTAGTAAAAGCAGACTAACACATATCTTTCTGATAAAGACATCTCCTTTTTATTCTACTTACTTGGGGCCCAGGTCAGTATAATTTGGTCAACCTGAAAATTTTAGTAGTCTCTGTTTGCATGGCAGAAATTCTGCACATGTTTTAACTGAGTCCTGTGATAACTTAAAAGGCTCTTTTATGTTAAAAGAGAGGTGAATCTTCTTTGACAGACTTTGTATTTTCCAATTCTAACTGGGCCTCTCTTTTCTCAGGATCTATCCTAGCCAAATATCTCAGTTACATTTACCATACAGTTTCCTTTGTGAAAGAGCAGTAGGGGAGGAAATAATTCTCTGCTGTGCATTGTATTTTTCAAATAAAAAATTAAAAATTCAATTTAAAAATGATTTTTGACTTTGTAATGTATTGGTCTTTATTGGGGGTAGAGGAATAAGGAATGCTTGTTAATGTGCATGTACAATTAGTGACTGAAGAATGTTTGGAAATGGATCACAATGGGTCAGATTAGACAAGTTCCTTGGACAGCTGAGTAACCCTCTGCATCTCTTGGACCATCCTGGGATCTTACTAACCTCCTTATTTCCAAATCACAACCCCCTGAAACTATTCGAGACGCTGAGCAGGTATATGATCCACATATATAGGCTCACTTCTATGTTGAGCTAAGCATTTAAGAATTGATGTAATTAGCTTATTCCTGCCTCTAAGGCACCGTTTATTACATTTTGATTGCATGCTCTAAAACATTGCCCTGGAAATATACCAAATGGTTCTATTTATGCTTTGAAAATATTGATCTCAAAATTTGCCAGGCATGGGCTTTCTAATGAATTTTCTAAATTACAGTTCTTTTAGAATATCAATTAAGGGAATTTCCTCCAGACTTTAAGTGAATGAATCTCTTCTGAGAAAAACAAGAGTATTCAAATTCCTCATTCCTGTCCACTTTAGATTATAGTCTGATCTTAGCCTAATAGAGCCTAAGGCATGACTAACATTTAATAAAATAATAAGCCTTCTCTCCCTACCCCAAGTCTTGTGAGCCATGAATGGATCATAGCATCTAAATTCTAAACTCTGATTACTGTCTTTCAGTTCTGTGGCCTTGCTCACAAAGGAGTTTCAGATAAGAAAATATAGATGAGTGGACACAGCCACCTTCAGCATTCAGATGAAAACTCAAAGCTATGTCTCAAAGATCTCATTCTTTAGAAGAATGATACTGACAGATGCCATCCTCTGGCATGATTACCTTCATATTAATTCATTTATAAATGTGTTTTCGTTTTTGCATGGAAACTCTATTGCTTGTAGAAAAAGAACTTTTTTTCTTCTCGGGAAGAGCAAAAATGAATTTTTAATTGAATTTTGTTTTAAAGGGAAACCTTTTCCAAATGGTAAGATTCTTTGAGTATTAATCAGGTTTCCCTAGAGGTAGTGCTCCTTGTCAAGAGGCACTTTCAGCCTTCATTCATTTGGGGTATCTATGGAGTGATACTGTGAAGCAGATGATTTGCAATGTGCTGACTAAACAGGGCATAGAAAGA
Source organism: Cacajao melanocephalus (assembly GCA_963573385.1). NCBI lineage: Eukaryota > Metazoa > Chordata > Mammalia > Primates > Pitheciidae > Cacajao > Cacajao melanocephalus. The sequence continues at coordinate 26,490 of CAUYLG010061204.1, forward strand.
TCTGGCCTCTGCCCTTCCAGACTGTACACTTCAGCAGCTCTGGTGATGGAGGTGAAAGAGATCTGTTTTAAGTTCAAGTAAGACAACTGGCTTGGAGTTAATCTGCTGCTGAGGACTAAAGAAAGGACATTTTTATAGATTACACCAGCAACTAAGTTAATTTTTTTAAAAAAAGCAGTGCCTCCATAAACAGTATTGTATCATTCAACTTTGCTAATTTTGAAAGCCCTAAAATTCTAGCTAATAAGCATTTACTATCCTTCATAAGTCTATGGTTCATGGTTCAGCCGAGTTCCTTTTCTGGTCTGAGCTGAAGTTTTCATGCAGCCATGATCAGGTTGGGAGGCTCTGGCTGATCTTCACTGTGCTGTCTCATATATGGGAGTCATCTGGCTGTATGCAGGTCAAGGATGGCTTCTCTTGGGACAACTTAATTTTTCTCTATGTGGTCTCTCAAACTCCATCAGGCTCGGTAGACTCTTTGGCAGAATGGGCTGAGAGAATAGAAGCATGCAAAGCAGTAGTACATTGTCACCTGGACATCTCATTCAATTGGCCAAGGCAAGTCCCAAGGCCAGCCAGATTCAAGAAATCAGGGAGGAGCTACAAAGTCACATTACAAAGAGGTGAACACAGAGATGGATGGAGGACAAGGGTCATTTTTGCATTCAATATATCATACATTTTACTACTGCTAAACTTGTTCAAGCAGTACTCCCTGGTGTTGAGTTCCTAACTTGTTGAGTACTGATTTATTCTGATAAACATGAGAAACCCACAAATTGCAATAGGAAGTTAAGTAACTGAAAAACAATGACCACACCACCAATCACCTAGTACATTCCAAAATGCCTTTGTCATGGCTGTCTAGAGAACTGTCTGTCCAGCATCTGACAGCAACAGGGAGCTTCCTGAAGTTTTGTTTATAGACAAATTTCCTAGGTCTTCTCCAATAGGCAATAATGAAGGAAGAGAACATAATTTTACAAGCAGAAACAAAATAAAGGAGAAAAGCCATCTAGCCAAAAAGAATAGGAAAGTAACTAAAATATAAGATCAGGATACGACACATTGATTCTATATACGTACATGTGATGTGTATGTATGTGTGTATGCGTGTGTTTGCTTGTATAATTCTGATTTTTAGAAATTTCAGTTACTATTTAGTTAAGTAATGCTACTCCCCAAAAAAACAGCAATCAAAATTTAGATACAATATAACAACTGAGAGTAACAATCAAATGTACAAACTTTGCTGCCAGTTCTTCAGTCCAGAAATCACTACAAAAATAACACATGCACATATGATTAGTGACCAGTCATCTCACTTTCTTCAAAGTCTTCCAGTGATCTGTCACTGAGTATTTGCTATTCTGCTCATGCACAGACAGCAAAGCCTGTATGTGTTGACTTCTTGTCTCCCAATAATAAATCCACTTGACATCTTACAAAAAAATGCATAATTTACAGAGGATTTGGCCAAGAAAAATGGAACTACAGCAAAGACAAAAAGGTGGCAATACTAAAAGTGAAATTTGAATATTTAACATAAATAGACTTATAAAAGACATAGCATAGTCAACCTTGGAATAGCTGAAACTACCACCACCCTCTGAGAGACTCTAGAAATGCAACCAGAGAAACTTAGTGAAAGTGAGCTTATTGATATAAATGGGGGAAAAGGTTGTGATGAAAAAGATGAAGATATCATAGAGAAAGTAATTCTGATTCAAAAAGACTCACATTAAAGGAATTCTTGGAGATAGCTCACAACACTGAAAGTACAAAGAATAAAATATTAATTAGTATTGGAGCCAAACTCAGAAAAGGGTATGGTAATTAGCATAGACATAGAAAAGATGCTTGCCCTATATCCTAAGTTATATGACAAGAAGGTGGTGGTAAACACTGTTCAAACTTGTCTTAGCTTGGGATGCAGTGACAAACTATCATAGACTGAGTGGCTTAAATACAGTCATGCATCACTTAAGGACAGGGACATGTACTGAGAAAGCATCATTAGGCTAATTTGTCATGTGAACATCATAGAGTGTACTTCCACAAATCTAGATGCCAGAGCCTACTACACACCTAGACTATAAGATGTATAACCTATTTCTCCTAGGCTACAAACCTGTACAGCGTGTTACTGGACTGGATACTCCAGGCAGTTGTAACACAATGGTAAGTATTTGTGTATCTAAGTAACATATCTAAACATAGAAAAGTTATGGTAAAAATATGATATTATAATCTTATGAGACCAGCGTCATAGGTGTGGTCTCTCACTGACTGAAACATCATCAGTATGTGGCACTTGACTGTAACAGACATTTATTTCTCACAGTTCTGGAGGCTAGGAAATCTGAAATCAGAGTGCCAGCTAGGTTCTGGGGAGGACCCTCTTGCTGGCTTGCAGACAGATGCCTTTTCTCCATGTACTCACATGGTGAGAGAGAGAGAATGAGCTCTGGTTTCTTATTCCTTTTGGAAAGATGCTAATCTCTTCATGAAGAACTCACAGTAAGGACCTAATCTAAACTTAATGCCCCCCAAAGGCCCCTCCTCCAAATACCATCACATTGGGGATTACAGCATCAACATTCGAATTTATGGGAAACACAAACATTCAGTCTGTAACAGAAATCCTCAGTAAAATTTTTACAAAGAAATAAGACATTTAATTCTCAATATTTCTATTTTACATAACAGAGTATGGAATAAATATCAACTATTTTTTCTTTTTCTCTATATTTAAAACTGTCAGTAAGAGAAGTTTAAACATTTTAACAAAATGTTTAAAGGTAACATTAATTATAATTTTTTTCATTACTTATTAAAATCACTTTGCATGGTTTCAGCTTGGATGGTCATTTTTTTTGGTCTCACACTGCGGTACAAAGTAAGGACTGCCTGTTTATATTTATATATAGGGATATATAGGTGTTTGTGTGTATATGACTGCCTCTGCCTATATTTATATACAGGGAGATATAGGTGTGTGTATATGACTGCCTGTCTATATTTATATAGAGACACATATAGGTGTGTGTATATGACTGTCTTTCTATATTTATATATAGGAATATATATACAAACACACACACCCACATATATATCCCTATACATAAATATAAATAGGCAGTCCTGTCTATACATATATATGGTGCTCTGTGTGTGTATATATGTATATTTGAAACAGATATGTTTTAATACATATAGATACATACCTATTTTTAATACATATATATATAGACACCTATATACACATATATAAAACCCCATACATATAAATAAAATTCCATATATATGCTTTCTTTTTAAAAGAAATATTGTCTATACTTTATACTAATACACAGAAAAGAATTCTGTAGTCTCCTAACTTAATTATTTGATTTAATTCTCTTGGTCACTTATTTTCCTATGGGCAAATTTTAAAATACTGTTCTGGTCAATGGACAGAAAAGTATTTGTATTAGAGTATCACTTCAGCTATTCAGAGGAAGGGGGATGAGGAAAAGTGATTTTTTTCCAAGGCTATTAGTATTTGATTTTTTTTTTCTTTTTGAGAGAGTCTTGCTCTGTTGCTCAGGCTGGAGCATAGGGGCATGATCTCAGCCCACTGCAACTTCCACCTCCCAGGTTCAAGTGATTCTCCTGTCTCAGCCCCCCGAGTGGCTGGGATTACAGGTGTGTACCACTACACCCAGCTAATTTTTTGTATTTTTAGTAGAGACTGGTTTTGTCATGTGGGCCAGGCTGGTCTCAAACTCCTCGCCTCAGGTGATCCACCCACCTCAGAGTCCCAAAGTGCTGGGTTTACAGGCATGAGCCACCATGCCTGGCCTGTATTTAATATTTTAACCATCTTTTAAAATGATATTGCTCACATTCTGGCTTGGTATACATACACACATAATTTAATCCACCACACTTTTTAAACATGAATCATTTTTTTGGTGTTCTAATAAATTTCTTCAAAGTTAAAAAAAAAAAACTATATAGGGGAGTTGAGTCCCTTGATCTAAAGCATCTCAGAAACTATGGTCTTTTTTTCCTATTCACTTTTTTTTAATGGCCTTATTTGTCCTCTGCTGTTAATTCTTGTTACTTATTGTCTTGAAAACTGTCTTAGAAACTTGCTCACCTACTTTCAGTCTGCTCTTGTATTTGTCAGCTCAGGCTGCTACAAAAGAATGTCACAGACTGAGTGACTTAAACAACAGGAATTTATTTTCTCACAGTTCTGGTGGAGACTGGAAGTCCAAGATCAAGGTGCCAGCAGGATTGGTGTCTTGTGAGAGCTCTCTCTGTGGGTTGCAGATGACTTGCCTTCTCTGTACACACATGGGGAGAGAGATCTATGGTGTATCTTTTTATAAGGACACCAGTTATATAGGATTTGGGCTCTATCCTTATGATCTGATTGAACCTTAAAAATTGCCTCCCTAAAGGCCCAATTTCCAAACACAGTTACATTAGGGATTAGGACTTCAACATATGAATTTGGGGGGTAAAACACAATTCAATCCATAACAGCTATCCACTGTCTTGACATTTCATTTCTTATAACTGTGCCCGGCAGAAGAACTAAAGGATGCCAATGTAATACAGAAAACCATGGTGTTATTGTATGTAAAATTAAGTCAATTCGGCAGAAATGGGCTCTACTTTTGTCGTATAAAATGAAATGGCTGAGCTTTGTGATGGATGTTTCCACGGCTGCTACTCTGACTTACTTGCTGTACTTCTGATTTTAGATGGCCCTTTATTTATGGCTCAAATTAAAGTCATCTGATTATCAAAAGTGGTGCTATGATTATATATTTATTGTGGGTAAGTATATCTTTAAGTAGAATATTTTTTTCTCACTACTAAAAAAAAGTGAAACATGAGGTTTTTGGATGTCATGATGAAGAGTAATCTTCAAGAGCCCAAATAAATTTCAAATAATAATATTTGCTCTCTTAGAGAATGATTCCAGCATATGGTTCAGTGTTAAAAATGTTTTATTATAAATGAAATTTAAACTTCTGGGATCCTAAATTACAGTGATTGAATGTGAAACTTCAATGCTATAAAAATTTCATGCAATCTTAGCTAGCTTGCTTTATTTATGATTCAGTGTTTTGTGTTATAGGAGGACAACTTGTATATTATACCAGATAAGTCAAATGATATAAACTTCATATTTTTAAATGGGAATTTCATATGGTGACAGCATCTGGGATCAGATCCATACCATTTCAGATGCCTTTATATTTATTCCAAGTACTTGGTTCTAATCTTGAAATACTGAAGACATAAAGATGTAACAGCTGGACCACCATCAATTGAAACTCTAACACTGTTCACTTTAACAACATATATTTTTAAAAACAACACTGTTATTTTTCAACTCTCTTTTTTTTTTTCATTATTGCTTTTTCTTTCTTATTCAACAAATTCCCAGGAACACTGTAAGGATAGCAGAAGCAATAGTAAGCTAAATTCTCTTCTACCCAGGTTAATCTAGATGTTATCAGAGAATTATTTATACATTTTACATCCTGATGTAAACTCATGGCATTTATTTTTAAATTTTGGTGTGTGTGTGTGTGTGTGTGTGTGTGTGTGTGTGTATTCTAGCATCAGTAATCAAAGGCTCAAAATAAATTTTGTAACAATTCAGTTATACAACACAAAAAAGATTAAAATGCCTAATTCTGGCAAGAATGTAATGTTACTGATGCAAATATATATTTCCGCTGGCAGTGTAAATCCCTTTGGAAAGCACTCTGGCATTACATTTCGTGAACCACTAAAATGCGAATAACCTTGACTCAGTAATTTTGTTCCTGTGCATCTGTCTCCAAAAGTAATATAATTTAATAATCACAAAGATGATTGTAGCAGTGTTATTTGCGATAGCAAAAACAACCTACATACACAGCAATAGGAGAACAGTTGAATTATGGTTTACAATTACATAGAATATTATGTAGGCATTAAAATGATAATTACACATATTCTGTAGCAACAGAAAAAATGTTTATGATAAAATTTTGTTTAAAAAGGATGCAAATTATACCCTACAATTACTGTTATGTAAAAATCATAAATGTCAATGTGTGAGATTAAAAGTGAACATGGAAAAGTGAAATCTGGAATGTGCAAATTTGTTGTCATTTGAAAATATATACTTCCGTCATTTCTTTAGCTTTGTCAAATGCTTAACAAGTAATTCTACAGTACTGTTTATGTAATTAATTCAAAAATATAATTTAAAAGACCACAGAGAACAATGCCTTCCCATTCAATGAATTTGATCTTGTCTGAAATCCTAATGTCTGTATCTATAATCTGACTAAACTTTATTCTATACTAATTTATAATCCTAAAATCAGCACTTTTATGATTTTGACTTTAAATTACTGTTGCAAATGATGCCCTATTTCTTAAACAAATACATCTGCAATTTAGTGAATGATATAACAAGCTATAACATATGTATTAGTCCATTTTCACACTGGTATAAAGATGCCACCCAAGACTGGGTAATTAGTAAAGAAAATAGGTTTAATTGACTCACAGTGCCACATGGCTGGGGAGGCCACAGGAGGTTTGCAATTCTGGCATAAGGCAAAGGGAAAACAAGGCATGTCTGAGATGGGAGCCGAAAAGAGCCGGGGAAACTGCCATTTGGAAGCCATCAGATCTTCTGAGAACTCCCTCATTGTGAAGAGAACGGCATGGGGGAAACAGTACTCGTGATCCAATCACCTCCCATCAAAGCCCTCCCTCAACTTCTGTGAATTACAATTCAAAGTGAGATTTGGTGGGGTACACAGAGACAAACCATATCAACGTACTTCTAATACATTCTAAAATGTAGATTTTAAATGTTTAGATATTTGATATCTACATTACTGAAGTTTGAAGGCAAGGCATCAGTGCCTTCATTGCTTAAAAGTGGATTATGTACTAAAGCTAGTAGTTCTCTAAAGAGAGCAAGTTTGTTCCCCAGGGACATCTGACAATGTCTTGAGACATTTTTGCTGTCAAAACTTGGGGAGGGGAACTTTGCTCCTGGCATCCAGTAGGTAGAGGCCAAGAATGCTGCTAAACATCCTACAACATACAGTACAGCTTCAGGAAAACTCCCACAACAAAGAAAGATCTGGCCTAAAATGTCAGTAGTACCAAGGATGACAAACCCTGAAGTAGGCAGTGGAAAAAAAAAAAAACAAGCTAGAATAGAGAAACCTAGCTTTTCGCTTTATTTCCACTGCTAAAGGATGGGCTTGTGCTAGCCACTTACATTCTGTCACTGAATTTCCTTATCTGCAAAATGAAAGTATATAAGATTTATCTTATCTTACAGGATGGTTCTGAGAGTAAAATGGGAAACAAAGTGATAGTACTTTCAGAAGCTAAAATGTACCATATAAATATCACCCCTACACATTTGAAAAATCACCTGAAGTTTCTTACCAAAAAAAGGTAAAGCGAGACAATTATCAGATAGCTTATGTATAATTGCTTTTGACATTTTTAACTTGCCATGTTTCCCCAAAGAATATTAAGAAAACCGTAACAACATAAAGCTGCTTTGCTTAGGTCTTCCAGATAAAATAATCTAGCTTTCTTAATTGTCTGCCCTGTCCTATGTCTTGAATTTCCCCATTGTCACTAAATTTTTGCTTCAGATACAAACATACCCATGATCACTTTGTGACCATCCAGGCTTGATCTCAAGCTCTCACTTCCTCTGTCCCATTTTCTACTTGTTACTGTGAACTTCTCACTTCCCATTAACTCCACTGTCAAGTGACATATAACCCATCAATTTCTCCTACAACTGCTGAGATTAACCTCAATCTACCTCTTGGCTTCCCAAGGATTAAAGGGAATGGCATAGAAGCACTTATATCTGAGAAGCAATGAACACACCCAGTGCCTTTATCTTGGTTTTAATACCATTCTCCAATAAAAGTATATACCTTTTAGGCGGGGCTCCTTGAAGAAATGCTGATTCTAGGACTGGGGAAGAAAATATATAAGATAAGCCTGGAGCAGTAAAGAAGTGATACACACACACACACACACACACACAAATACACATGCCTTTGATAGTACCCAAGCCTTTGATAGTACCTCATAATTAAAGCCAGAGGTAATTACAGAATCCCATTCTTCTTAGCTACTGAGACTATTTTAGAAGATACTTTATAAAGTCTATATGTATATACATATATTGTATACAAATATATGCACATTTTACAAAAGGCATTCATAAAGACCAGAGAATCTATGGTATAATTTAATGTTGAAGAGAAAGAAAGGGGCAAAGGAAAAGGTGCCTTTTTAGACCCTAAGTAAAATTTGGCCACTTGATAATTTTGCCTTAGCCTACTTAATTTAATGCAATTGGGATCCTCTTTTCTAAGTGCCAGGCTTCATGCTGATGATATTTCTCAAAACTTTTCATTATGTCTTTCAAAATAAGTAATTCCAGCTGCCGGGAACTCTCGACCAGCAAGAGGATTCCAACCTGAATTGGGGGTGCGCGAGAAGAAAGAGAGAGAAAGACAGGCGGGGTCAGGAGGGTTGAAGAGTCTGTGCTCTAGCAACGGCTTTATTTCTCAAAGTCTTTGATTATATACATTTTCCAGGCTCTGGTTTACATCATTGTAAAAAACAATAGATCACTAAATCACATGCTCTATACAGTAAAGGTGACAGACAGACAATCCATGGTCGTAAAGGGTAATGGTCATTCCTGGTGCACACAAACAATATTTACGTCAAGACATTGTTTCTCGTGACTGCAGGTGTTTCTGGTTTCGATCATCCTGTTATCTTTTAGCTAGATTCCCTTTGTCTGTTCCTGACTCCTTTATCTCGACTTCCTTCTTACAGGGGTCCCTGTGT